>AUXK01000191.1:0-12137 GCA_000482165.1 Strigomonas oncopelti | reverse complement strand
AATTTATTTAATAATACGTATTATATATTTTAATGTATCGTGTTTATGTGCACTACACATTGTATCACGCTTGAGGTGTACATTAATAAGATAGCAAATACAGGAGCAAAAACAACAACAACAACAACAACTACCAAAAGAAAAACCGCAAGATAGTGTATATGCGGTATGAAAAGTAAGCAACAGCAACACCGAAATGGTGGTTGAGTCATGTCCTTCTACACACATGCAAATGCATCGCAGCGAGGTTTACTTGACCTCCCTGGTTTCGTCCACTGGAATGACAACAGAGGAGTGAGGCCTGTCCTGATCGCTGTCCCCGCCATCGCGGAAGCGGACGCTGCGCTTGGAGGGCGTACTGGCAGTGGGCGTCATCGTCCGCGGGCTGCCCTCCTGCTTCATCGCGGAGGCGGCAACGGGGCTGTCGTGCGGCCGTCGCAGCGGTGCAATGACCACGGTCGTCGTCGCGCCCTCGCCGGCGGGGCGCCAGCTCGGCTCGTCCGACTCTTCCTCGTCCTCGTCGGGCGCGGTGGCGGTGTCGCTGCCCTCCTCGCGCCAGCTCCACTCCGCGCCGCCGTACCACCGCGCGTTCTCGCTCGCCTCCTTGTCCTCGTCGTCGTCCTCGTCGTCTTCGGAGATGAAGTCGATGGCGCCGCGCTGCTTGGAGGCGGCCGCGCTGCGCAGGTCCTGCACCCGCTGGTAGGTCAGCGCCACGGGCGCGCCGCGCAGCACGCCCTTCTTGCTCCCGCCGCCCTCGCCGCCGCAGAGGGCGGGGAGGGCGTGGTAGCTGTCGTGCAGCCAGTCGAGCACCGTGCCGATCTTGGTCACCTTCGTCCACTGCGAGCGCAGCGACTGCACAGCCCAGCGGAGGAGGCGGCTGTGGATCGTGCGTGTCGTCTCCACCTGCCGGGTGATGACGAGCGGGCGCAGGTGGAACTCCTTCGCGCGCAGCTGGCGCGGGAGCATCATCGTGTACGCGCCGAGCACGGAGCGCAGCGGGTCCGGGCGGTGCCGCACGAAGGTGAGGTACACCGTCACCCGCGACACGTTGAAGCGCTGGATGAAGAGGAAGGTCTGCGTGGCCCCGTCGCCGCCGCCGCGCCGCCGGCGCTGGGTCTGCGAGGCCTCGTCCTCGTCCACCCCAGCGGCGAGCGTGCCGGCGACGGCGGTCTCGGGCTGCTGCTGCTGCTGCACCAGCGACACGAGCTGCAGCACGAAATTTGTCTGCGACGTGTACTCGGGCGGCACCGTCCCCGTGGTCGTGAGGAGGTGGTGCGCCGTGCTGAGGAGGGGCTGGTGGGGGTTGCTCGGTGCGGCCACGGCGGCGGCCGCCGGGCTGTGGCGGCGGTGGGCGGCGGCGGCGCTGCGCTGCGCGAAGAGCTGCTGGACCCGCCGGCCCTCCATGAGCGCCGCGACGAGCCAGAGGTCGCTGAGGACGACCACGAGCGGCGTGATGCACGCGTCGAAGTCGGTGATGCGCACGACGCCGTCGGCGTACTTGATGAGCGTCATCTCCAGCCTAAAGTCGTTCGCCAGCTCGTCCTTCCCGTGGTCGCGCCGGCGCGAGGTGAAGGGCAGCGAGATGAAGTCGGGCAGCGCGCCGCGCACCTGGCGCAGGCGGTGCGCCGCCGCCGCCGCCAGCTCGCTCATCGCCGCCACGCCCGGCAGCTGGCGCCCCAGAAACGAGGGCGGTGCAAGAACGGGCGGGACGCCGACGTCGATGGCGCTCTCGCTGGCGGACCCCGGCGGGCTCTGCGCCGGCGCCGGTGACGCGGTGCCGCTCTTCGTGCCCCTCATCCGCGGGCTCAGCCACGCAAAGCTCTTGTTCGAGGCGAGCATATTGCGCGGCGTCGCCGTGGGCGAGCGCGAGAGGAGGTAGGAGGACATGGCGGTGCGGGGGCTGAGCGGGGGCGAGCAGCTGCTGTTGACTGAGGCGCCGTCCCCCTCGGCGGCCAGCCGCCCCATCTCTTGCCCCTCATCCCCTTCTTCATCCGCCTTCGCCTGCGCGTTCTTCTGCTTCGCCTGCTGCTGCTGCTGCTGGATGAGAAGCTGCTGCTCCTGGTCCCGCTGGAAGGAGCGCCATCGCGCACGGTACACCGCGACCTTGTGCTGTGCCTCGTCGATGAGCTGCAGCTGGTGAATCGCCACGTAGCTGGTGCGGTTGTCCATCGAGTCCAGCCACTGCATCTCAAGCCCTTCCAGAATGAGCGAGACGAGCGGCCGCGTGCTGCGCAGCACCTCCTCCTCGTCCGTCCCCGCGTTGTCGTCGGTGCCGCCGCGCTGCTCTCTGTTCAGCTCCGGCGACGACGCCGCCGACTCGCTGCCCGTCACCGTCACATCTTCGCTCTTTGCTCCACCTTTTTTCAACGCACCGGTGGTGGCGCTGTCGCCGCCGCCGCCGCGGTGGGCGCGGTGACGGTGGTGGCTCATCGGCAGCATGTAGCGCGCCAGGGCGACCGACTCGCAGAGCCAGGTCGCCTTGAAGAAAGACAGGCGACACTCCAGCATCTGCGAGGCCCGGAAGGTCCCGATCGCCGCGTGCATCGGCAGCGGTCGCGCGGTGATGAGCACCGTCACGATCGTCTTCTCCGCGTTGGTGAAACCCTTCACGAAAAAAGGAACGTGGTACAGCGCCGCCTCCTTCTCCGTGAGCTCCTCACCGCTGCCACCACCACCACCACCGCCACCGCTGGTGGCGCCGGTGTGGGTGGTTGAGCCGCGCCGCCGCCGCTGCGCCTCGTAGGAGTCCAGGCGGGCCTGCAGGGTGGGCGTCGCGTGGCGCGTGACGCGGCAGTCGCCGCGGGCGAAGTCCACCTCGAACCAGTACCCCTTGTACCCCGCCACGTGCACCCGTATGACGTGCTCGCCGCGGCTGTCCTCCCAGAGGAAGAAGCGGTTCTGGCGGGCCGGGACCATGTTGCGGCGCCGGTTGCCCTCCTGGCGCACCATGACCGTGTGGTCGAGCGTGCGGTTCTGAATGTTAATCTTCGTCGCGTGGACGCCCTGGAAGGCGATGGCGAGTACGTGCTCGATCTCCAGCATGGAGACCGTCAGCCGGCCGGTCACCACCGCGTCGGTGCTATTGTACGGGTCGAAGGCGTCCAGCGCGACCGGGTCGTAGCGCGCGCCGCGGTACACCTCAAGCTCGCCGCCGTAGCTGACGCCCATCTGCTTGCCGAGCGGCTTGCGGGCGGCCCACAAGTTCAGCGTCGCCTGCCCGGGCCGGTCCATCGAGAGGTAGGCCGTCCGCTGCGACTCGTAGAACTGCAGCACGTTGCGGTGCGACACGCCCCTGTCGGAGATGGAGGTGAAGGAGGGCACCATGCTCTCGAGCCGGTCGCACACGGCGATCTGGTTGCTGTCGACGGTGCCCACGCAGCTCACGTAGTGCTCGCCCGGGTTGAGGCGAACCGTCACGACGTCCTCGAAGGCCTCCACGCACGCGGCGTCCCTCTTCTGCCGGGCCTCGCGCAGCCCCGCGCGGAGGGCCGGACTGTCAAAGTAGACCTGCAGCCGCTTGTTCAGCGTTGTGTTGACAATGACCCACCGCGGCGTGATGCGCAGCACAATGGGCCGTCCCTCCTGCGCGCTGGGCAGCTGGATCGCGTAGTTGCAACTGCGTGGGATGCCGAGCTTGCTGAAGGACTCGAAGACGCCGGCCGAGCCGACGTCCATCGGCACGGCGGGCGACCACCGGCCGTCGAGGCCCACCTTGAAGAAGGCCTGCGTGAAGTCTTGCATGCGGCAGCCGATGAGAAAAGGCATCCCCTGCGAGGGCAGGATACCCGTGTTGGCCGGCAAGCCCGCGAAGAGCCGCCGCGTGATGAGGCTCTCCGTGGCGAGGATGGGGTAGTCGGTGAGGTTGCACACCCACAGCGCGACCGACAAGATGATAGTCCGCGCGAGGACGGCGACCTGGACGTAGAAGGTGTGCCCGTTCGAGTCGCGCAGCGGGAGGAGGCGCGGGTGGTGCTCGACGGACTGGTGCAGGTTCGTCACCACCGCGCACAGGTTCTCCGTCCGCAGCGTCTCGCCGGTCACCTGGTTCAGCGACAGCGCGAGGACGAGGTTGCTGCTGTACGTGCACTGCAGAACGGAGAGCGCTTGGCGGTGCTGCAGGTTGCAGTGCGCACCGAGGGCCACGAGCGACGACTGGCTTGTGTCGCCGCTGTCTGGCGGCCCTTCGCCCGCCGGCAGCCACGGCTTCATCAGGTCGACGTCGCTCTGCACCTGCGGCCCAGCGCGGTGGTCGCGCTGCCACATGGCGAACTTGAGCGGCACACCTGTGTGGTTGACCACCATGAGGCGGGGGAAGAGGGTGATGGTCGAGGAGAGGCTTTCGCTCAGCCTGCGGCACACCACGAAGAGCATGATGGGCCGCTGGTCCTCGGCGCTCGGCCGCACTGGCGGGCAGTAGTAGGCATTGCTGTCCTTCTCTGCTGCGGGGGCGGGGGCGGACGCCGCGACTGGCGCGTTCGTTGGGTACAGCGCAACGAAGCAGCTCGGGGGCGCGTCGACGACGCTGTAGGAGCACTCGTAGACGCGGCCCTGCTCGGTGGCGCGGATGACCACGCGGCTGCAGGTGCCCATCAGCGGGAGGTGCGTGCGCGGGGGCAGGGGGTCAAAGGGCCGGCCGCCACGCCCGGGCGCGGTGGCCACCGGCGGCGGCGGCGAGGCCTGGTGGCGCCGCCGCCGCATCGCGCGGTTGAGCTTGTGCTCTTCGTCTTCCTCCCCCATCAGCCGCTGACACACCGTCAGCGTGATGCCTGTCTCGTTGCGCAGAGCCGCCTTGGCGTGCATGCGCACCACCACCAGCCCCGCCTCGTCGTCGTGCCCGTCCGAGTTCTTGGTGCGCGCGGACGACGAGGCCGCCGTGGTGGTGTTCGTGCCGCCGGCGCTCTGCACCTGCGAGGCCGTCCACGCCGCCTGCGTCTCCACCCCGTGGGGCTGCTGCTGCTGCTGCTGCTGCTGCTGGCTCGTCACCACCTCTGCGCTCTCCACGCTGTAGGCCTCCGCCATATCGCGCTGGTCGGCGCAGGTGAACACGACGAGCGTGCTGTCCACAACGAGTCCCGTCGTGTAGCCGTACTGCAGCGTGTTGACCGCCATGCCGGGCGGGGGCTGGGCCGCCGCCGCCGCGCGCTTCGCCTCGTCCTTGATCTCGTACGTGCCTTCGTCGTCGTTCCACCCCCCGCTCACCTCTGGAAAGAAGAAGACCGAGAGCTCCTTTGCTCGGTGGTATGGGATGAAGAGGTCGAGGGTGGAGGACGGCGTAAGCTTGTGCACGTCGGCGTCGTCGGAGGTGGGGCTGCGCGCGAGGAGGACGAAAAAAGTGCAGTTGAAGCTGTTGACGAAGCGGTGCGTCGCGCGCCGCGCCTGCGACTCTGGCGTCGCCGTGCTGTCCTGCATCTCCAGCCCCTCGTCGGCGGAGCTGGGCGGCGTCTCCTCGCTCGGCTGCCGCGCCTCCGCGCCGTCCTTCCCGCCTGCAACGCTGCTGCTGCCACCGCCGTCCTCGGACTGGAAGAAGGACGGCAGCTGCCCCGCCACGTAGAGCATTTTGCCCAGAATGAGGTGCGAGCACTGCACCTGCACGCCGTCGCTGCCGAGCGAGATGTGGTCGTTGGTGCTGTGCACCGCCGTAGCCTGCGTGCGAGACCACGAGATGAGCCCGCGCGGCAGCACCACGGTGTCCCACCGGCCCTTGCCGTAGACCTCGACGTGCAGGTGCAGGCACTGCGCGTGGAGGGTGTGCACCGCCGGCGACGGCGCCACCTCGCGCATCAGGATGTCCCTCACGGTCGCGCGCAGCATGGGGAAGCGCAGGTCGCTCAGAGTGAGCTCGAGCGAGGGCAGGAAGAGGGCGGTGGAGGTGCCGGACGGGAGCCGGCCCGCCGTCGGCCCGGGGGCAGCCTGGCGAGACCCAAGAGAGGTAATGCTAGCGTTGCGCGGCACCTCCGCCTTGTCCACCCCGTCCTTCGTCGCGCCCGCCGCCGGCACCTCCTTGCGCCACCTGGTCAGCCGCTCCACGAGCTGGCGCAGCTCCTTCTCCTCGGCGGTGCAGGCGACGTAGCGCAGCTCCTTCACGAGCCCTTGCACGCTCGCCAGCAGCTGCCGCAGCAGCAGCACGTCACCGCGCATGAGGTCAACAACGACAGCCCCGCAGGAGATGGCGCGGTGCCGGCTCTCGGAGAGGCTCACGATGACGTCCACGGGGAGCAGCAGCGTCGTGTTGGCCGTGATGGTCGAAGCCACGTTGAGCCACCGCGTGCGGATGGTCAGGCGGCGCAGCTGCACCTCGCCGGCGTCCATCGCGCCCTGGTCGAGGCGCTGCGTGACGTCGAGAGAGGCGAGGATCTGCAGCATGCGGACCTCGTTCTGCGGGTGCACCTGCACATCAATCGTCTTGATCGCAAGGCGGAACTTCCGAATAACGTGCAGCAGGACCGGCGACGCGCCCTGTCCCGCCGCCCGCCCGCCGCGCGATGCTCTCTCGCGGGTGGCGGTAGCGGCGACGGGCGTGTGGTACTTCTTGCTGCCGCCCTTGTCGTCGTCGCCGCTGTCGTCACCACCGCTCGTGCTGTCCGTCTCGCTCTCGCTGAGGTCTCTCGGCACACGCACCGGTGAGACGATGTCGTCGCCGCTCATGAGCCCGTCCACCGCCTGCGTCGATGTGGAGCGGCTGGACGCGTGCCCGTCCACGGGGTTGCCGGGCAAGCCCTGCGAGACAGGCGACGCGAGGCTTCGCCGAGGCGTGTTGTTGCCGGCGCTGCGCTCCCGCAGTGCGCCGCGCCCTGCCGCCGCCCCGCCGCCGCCGCCGCCGCCGCCGCCGATAAAGCGGAGCTGTACCGTCTCGTCGCACTCGATAAAACTACCTTCGCCGATGACCATGAACGGCGCAAGGGCGTGGGCGATGTAGTTGCTGTAGTCGTCCCTGCCCTTGCCGTGGCCGCGCGGCGGACTGTGTGTGCCGCTCGCGCGAAGGCGCCGCTCCCGGTAGGGAAGTCGGAAGAAGCCGTTGGTGAAGGACACCGTCAGGCTGTCCACGATAAATATGACGCACCGCTCCGTCCAGTTGCCGGCGGCGCCCGCCTTCCTGCCGCCGGCGCCTGCCTCGCCGCCGTCCCCCCCTTCCTCCTCCTCGCTCGAGGCGTTGTAGTAGTTGATGGACCAGCTCGTCTCGTCAAAGACAAGAGTGTGCTGCTGCAGGTCGACCGTGATGTGGTTCGTTGAGCTATTGGTGAAGAGCAGCACGCACTTGGCAGGGTTGAGTGTGATGGAGCTCTCCAGCCGGTAGGCGGGCTCCGAGATCCGCGTGAGCGACAGCTGCTCCTTCGCCCCCGTTTTTGTTGTCTTCTTCTTACTCTTCGCCGTCTTGGACCCATTCCCCTTCGCGGACCGCTCCGAGTGGACTTGCCCCAATGCACTCTTGCGTCTTCCTTTTTCTCGCGCACTGCCACTCTTCGCGCTGTGCGAGCTCGCAATACTCAAGTGCGAGGTTCGACTTTCGTCTCTCCGGCTGTCGCAGCTGCTGCTGCCGTGGCTCTCGCGGTCCGAAGCCTGCCCGCCGCCGCCGTGTTCGACCCGCTGCAGCAGCGAGGGCCGCTTCTCCGGGTGGGCGACAAACAGATCCACACAATACAGAATCGCAGAGGGCTTCAGCGAGCAGGAGATCTTGCCAGCCTCGAACACGCCCTCCTCGTGCACCTGCGCCCTTTCGCCTTCCCACTTCAGCGTGTCTTCCTTCGCCTCCTCTTTGGGCGCATTGCCGTTGCTCTCGCCGCTGCTGTTTTTGCGGGCGCCAAAGCTCGCGTTGGCGCTGCTTGCCGCGGTCGCCGCGGTCGGCGTTGCGGGCGCGTTGGCGTGACCCTCGCGCGTGGCCACGTAGACGGCGTAGGGCATGACGGCGTGCGCGTTGGGTATCTTGACCCGAACGCGCTCCACCGCGAGGAGGGGCACGTGCCTGTAGTGCACCGTGCACGCGAGCTCGGCCACGTCCACCCGCGCGGCGTCCGTGCAGCCGCGCCACACCAGTCCCTGCATGCGCACCATCATCTGCTTGCACCGCGCGCTCGGCGAGGCGAAGTCGGTGCTGGCGCTTAATAGCAAGAACGAGGGCACGCCGCCGTCTGTTGTGCGGCTGTCGCTGCTCGTCCGCAGTGTCGAGACGGCGCTCGACTTCGCGTTGGCAAGCGTGAAGTACTTGGAGAGCAGCGAGGCGCTTTCGACAGGTGCGGCTGCACCGACGCGGTTGCGCGCGATGGCGGCCGGCGCCGTCAGCAGGTCGCCCTCATCCTCATGGAAGATGTCACCGCTGGCTGACACACACACGCGGCGGTGCACGTCCTCGAGCAGGGTCAGCTCCTCCTCTTCACTGAGGTCAAGCATGGCGAAGACCACCTCGGGCACGCACACGTGGGAGAGCACCATGGGCACCACCGCCGCTGCCCGCGCCGCAGTTTGACTTTCCCTCTCCTTCGCAGTGGCGTCTGCGGCGACGCTGGCCTTGCCGCCTTCCGCTTTCGCGGCGGTGGAGGGCTCCGATGCTGTGCCCTCGGGCTCGCTCATCTGCTCCGGTGTCGTGGAGGATCGTGGTGTAAGCGTGGACACACTGCTGCCCTCGAACGTTGTGCGGTGGATGGGGCTGGCCTCGAGCGCGGTGCCGTTGGCGCCCTGCCGTCCACCGCCCTCGTTTTCTCCCTCGTCGTGCTTCTCCTTCTTCCCTCCCCCTTGTTTTGGTTCCTGCGAGTGCTGGGATGGTAGATCGCTGCGGTGACTTGAAAAGGGGTCGTCGCTGTTCATAAGATCCGAGTAGCTCTCCGACGCCGAGTGCAGCTCCACCCCGCGCGCGTCGTCGACGATGCTGCCCGTGGCCGTCTCCGAGTAGTGCTTGTCGCCTCGCACCACCTCGATGAGCGTGCTGCTCGGCTGCGAGGTGAGCAGGCCGTACTCGGCGTCGTCGCCGTCGGCGCTGAGGTTCGCCGCGGTGCGGTTGCGCGCGGCGGGCACGCTCTCCCCGCGCGTGCTGGGGTGGCGCGTGGAGGCGCTGAGGTTCACCGTCTCACGCTGAAGCTTCGAAGGCGGGGCCGACGTCGCTTGGGAGGGGCAGCCCGTGTTGTCTCTATCACTTGTGTTGGCGCGCTCTAAAGTCTCCCATGGTCTGTCTGCGCTGTTGCGCCTCTTCCCGTCCTTGCTGATGCCGCCGCCGTCCGCCCCGTCCCCGTCGCAGATCAAGGAGGACGCCTTGAGCTCGTGGAAGCGGAACTGGTGCCCGTCCCCCCTCCTCTCCTCAATGGCGGGCGGGGGTCCCACCTTCGACTGGCCGGTGTTGTTGACGCTGTCGGTCGTGATGAAAGCGGGGGTCGCCGCCGGGTCTTGGTGAATGAAGCAGTTGTCCATCATGGAGAGGCGTTGCGACATGGCCTTCGAGTCGTACACGTACTGGTACGACAGCGAGGGCGGGTCGGCATAGTGCAGCAGGTCATCGATCGAGATGCTCTTCGTCATGCTGCGCTTTTCGCGCGCGTGAAGCTGTCGCATCTTCTTTCTCGCCCGCCTCTCCATTTGCTTCTTCTGGTACTCCGAGGGGCTCACCCACGACCGCGCGACCGGCAGCACGCGCTCATCCTCGCCTTTCCGTTTCTTCTTCAGCGTCTTTGGAAAGAGAAGGTGCTTCGCCCTGCCACCGCTGCTTGCGCTCATGCCGAGCCGGGAGCCCGATGCATCGTCATCGTCCGCGTCGTCTTGCTCCTCGTTCTCCTGAATCACCTTCTCGACCGCCAAGCGCTGCGGCAGGTCGCGGATGTAGTAGTACGTGGTCGGCGTCAGCACGAGGCGCACGGGGCTGACGTGCACCTGGCGCGGCGCCGGCAGCGGCTCCACCTTGGCGTGGCTGCTGTGACTCGCCGTCCTTGGCGCGGCGGTTGCCGACGTGTGCACGCGCACCGGCTCCAGCACCGGGAAGAGCGAGGACCAAAAAGGAAGGATGTAGAACTGCTCGTGCAGCGTCGCCGTGTCGCTGTCGCAGGCCGCGTGGCCTGAGACGTTGCCGGCGGTCATCAGCGTCGGCTCGCCGCTCATCAGCTGCAGCAGAGCCCGCGGTACGTTGGCGGCCGTCGCGTCGGTGGTGAGGAAGTTGTGGAGCCCGGACTCGAAGCCGACCCCCAGAAACACGACCACCTCATCCACCGTCAGCTGATCGACGTTGTGGTAGCTCTCTGCGGCGGAGTCCCCGGTGCCGTAGGCGGCGCTGCTGCGGAGGAGCGGCGACGGGGCGCCGATGCTCTCGCTTCCCCTGCCGTCCTCACCCGACTCTGTGCCGGCGGCAGCGGGGGCAGAGGCGTCCGCGGCCATATTGTCGGCCGACAGCTGCGGCGCGGCGACGCTCGTGACCCACTGCACGTGGGACACGAAGCCGAGGAGCCCAATGCAGTCCGCGCTGAGGCGCCGCAGCACGCCGCCGTGCAGCGAATCGTCGTTGTCGTCGTCGTCCTCCTCCTCCTCTTCTGCGTCGCTGCCGCTGCCGCTTGTGGCGCTCGCAGTGCCATCGAGCGGGCCGTGACGACTTTTGTCTGCCGTGGCGGCGGCGGCGGCGGCGGCCACCGCGTGGCCTCTGGTCGCGAACTTGGACTCCCACAAAAGAGCGACGCGCACCCCTTCCACCTCCGTCACGGATCTGGCCACCACGTTTGTGCTGACCAGCGGCAGCGGCGGCGTTGCGCCAAACCGATCGAGGTTCAGCACCGGCGCCTCGTAGCCGTAGCCGGCGGCCCGCCGCGCGGCGAGCATGTCGGTCATGACGCGCTCCTGTGCGTCCCGCAGCGTGCGAATGTACTGCACGCCCTCCTGCAAGAAGGCATGTCGCGCAAGCCGCACAAGCATCGTCTGCGAGAGACAGCTCGAGCACTGCGCAACCTTCACCTCCTTGTGCAGAACGTAGGTGACCTCGTGCGCCGTCGCCGTCTTGTTGCGCGTGATTGATGCCACGTAGCGCTGCAGCAGGAGGCCGCTCGCGCGCCCGCCCTGCGCGGCCGCGTCGGCGCCGTACTGCTTGCCGAGGCCCGCCACCACAGGCGTCGCCGTCGCCCGCTCCTTTTCCTTTTCCTCTTTCTCGGGTCCTGGCGACGGTGGCGGCTGCTTCGGTGCCCCACCGGAGAGATGCACCACGACGGCTTCGCCTTCCATGTAAAGCAGCCGCAGGTACGCCATCGTGATGGGCGTCGTCGTCGCCTCGCTCATCTCGCCCGTTGTGGTCCGCAGCAGGCTGTCGTGCGAAAGGACGGTCAGGCGGGGCAGCTCCATCGTCATGGCGGGCAGGGTGAAGCGCATGCTCATGCCGTCCCACAACGCCACCGCGAGGCCCATTGTCGGCAGGTAGATGGCGCCGTAGCCAATCCGCAACTGAATAACAAAGCGCTTAGGCCGCTCCTGCTGCAGCAGCTGCTGCGCCCACAGGGGGTGCAGGTGGTTGTTCGAGTACAGCACATCCCTCTCATTCGTCGTCGCGTTGTAGAAGGAGAGGAGGGTCCGCCAGCTCGCCACATCGGCCTCGCGAAGACGCAGCAAGATGGGGCCCTGCGCGCTGCTGCTGCTGCTGCTGCTAGAGGCGGATGCCGAGCCCTGCCCGCCGCCGCCCTTTGTGGCGCGGACGCTGCCTGGCACCGTGTAGTCGCAGCCGCTGAAGAAAAAGCTGAGCACCTCGTTGGCAACCCCGTCGTCGAAGGGAGGGCGGTTGTCATTGGTGTAGATGATCTTCGCCGACACATACGTGGGCGGCACCACACAGCTCGTGCGGCTGTTGCCGCGCAGCATGTTGCCGCCGCCGCTCTTGTCTGTGCTGCTGTTGTTGTTGGCGCCCGGTGCCGGGAAAAAAGGTCGGTTCATGTACTCCTCGCGCTGTATGAACTGCTTCTTCTCGTCCTCCTCGAGAAAGCAGAGCACCGTGGAGGGACGCGCGAGGAGGCAGTTGAAGTCGACCCTGCTTGCCCGCTGCCGCTTCTCCCTCCGCTGCAGACTCCGCACGAGGCGCAGCCGCCTGCGCTGCTCGGGGTGCACCTCTGCTGTGCCGAGGCTCACGTAGGGATAACTGAGCGCCCCTGTCACCTCGGCTCGCGCGAGGCCGTCGCGGTTCGTGATGCACA
>AUXK01000190.1:0-12147 GCA_000482165.1 Strigomonas oncopelti | reverse complement strand
CGAATAAGAAGTAAGAAACTGTGTTTTGCTATTTGCTTGTTTTTTGTTCGTTTTTGTTGTTATTGTTGTTGTCTATTACTATTTATCATTTTCTATTATTTTTTTACTACTAAGTTTTTACTTTTTTTTTATTTACACAGCAACAAAAAACAAGAGCATTTTACCCACGAAAAAGACCAAGATACAAAGCTGCTTCCGCTTTCGTTGTGACAATCGCTAAACTAGAAGGAGAAAAAAGCGAATCTTTTATATAGAGTCGGATAGTAAAAGAGAAAAAAAAAAGTGAGAGAGAGAGGCTACGCACACATAGCAAACACACACACACACACGTACACACATCTATAGCTCCATCATGTCTGCGCAGTCTCCCGACAAGCCCACAGTGCCGCCCGTGCCCCAGGCGAGCCAACTGCCTGGCGGCGGGCGCCCCATCGCCGCGGAGGTCCACGGCATGGCGCTGCACATGGTCAACGTGACCGACACCCTCTCTGCCAACCTGAGCACGTCGACCCCTCTCATGGAGGTCAAAGGCCCGGGCGCGGTGGAGGACAGCCGCCCCCTGCCCTCGTCATCCTCGTCGTCGACGTCGCTGATGGGCAAGGCCGAGTCGACCCCCGTCCCCGCGCTGCGCTCGACCGAGTTGGAGGAGGTCACTGGCAACATGGAGATGGACATGCCGCCGCTGACCAACGCCTCGATGGCGCTCGCCGAGTTTGCGAGCATCCTGCGCCCCAACGTCGGCAACGCCAACTTAAAGGAGCACATTCTGCACCTGCTCGACAACGTGGACACCGAAGACACGCTCATCCAGATCGCGCAGAAGCTGGAGGGCGACGCGGGCAGCAAAAGCGGCATATCCGACATGACCCTCGTGAGCGAGAGCACTGTCAAGGCGAACGGTAGCGACCTGCGCGACAAGGGCTTCTCGCAGTCGACGGTCTCCGGGCAGACACAGCAGAGCCGCGAGCGCAACTCGCTCAACTCGGCCTCGACCTTCTCGGAGGAGCACACGCTGACCATGGACAACCGCTCCTTCATCAAGGCGCACGCGGCCTTCTACAATCAGGCGGCGAGTGTGCGGTCGGGGGAGAGCAGCACGCTCGCGCAGGACCCCCTGGAGTCGGAGGAGCCGGTGCTGCCAGACGTCGTGCGGCGCGAGGGGCGGCGCGTGGCTGTGTCGGCGGCCCCCCTCGCGATGCGCGACCTCCAGAGCTTTCGCACGAAGGCCACCAAAAAGACGGTGGACGAGGAGAGGCAGCTCACCCGCCTCGTGCGCAACTGCCACCTCTTCGCGAGCATGGAGGAGGAGGAGCTGATGGAGGTGGTGCACGCGATGGTGCGCGAGGAGCACCCTGCGGGGACGGCCGTGCTCGAGCAGGGCCTGGAACCCAAGGAGAAGCTCTTTCTTGTGTTTGACGGCTCCTGCGAGGCCATCAAGAACGGCCGCCCCGTGGGCACCATCACCGCCGGCGCCACCTTCGGCGAGCTGGAGCTCATGTACAAGCAGGCGACCAACGCCGCGACGGTGCGCTGCGTCACCAACTGCGTCCTCTACGCCCTCGACGAGACGACGTACCACCACGCGGTGCTCAACGACTCCCTGCAAAAGCGGAAGCGCTTTCAAGAGCTGACGAGCAACGTGCCCTTCCTCCGCTGCCTGCCCGACTACGAGCGCCTCAAGATCGCGGAGGCCCTCGTCTGCAAAACGTACAAGCGCGGGCAATACATTATTAAATTCGGACAGAAGGGGAACTACATGCACTGCATCATCAGCGGCACGGTCAAGGTGATCGGGCGCAACCAGGGCCACCGGGTCGAAGTCGTGCGCCTCGGCCCCAACGACGTGGCCGGCGAGCTCGAGTTTCTCTTCAACCACCTGACCGTGGCCGACATTTTGGTGACATCGAAGAAGTGCGTGACGGCGTGCATCAGCCGCAGCCACTTCGAGCTCATCGCGGGGCCGATCCAGGACCGGCTGAAGGAGTTTGTGCGCACGAGCCCCACGTACGAGGCCTACTACCTGAACGAGGCGGCCGACCAGAGCGTGCGGTCCGAGATGAGCCGGATGGAATCCTCCAAGCGAGCGCGGCGCATCAACTCGAAGGACACCGAGGGCGCCGCTGCCAACCTGAAGGACGTGGACAAGCAGGGCGAGATTGTGCTGCTGGTCGAGCAGTCCGCGAGCGAGGTGGGCGGCAAAAGCGAGACCACCTACAACGTCAGCACGACGGGGAAGAGTAGCGGTGGCGGCGGCGATGGCGGCGGCGGCGACAGCAAGGCGGACGAAGGGGCGTCGCAGCTGTTTCGCTTTTCGCTCTCGATCATTCTCAACTCGTCCAACACGATTGTGGTGGGCATCCGCGCGGACGGGCTCATCGTGTCGTGGAACTCTGTCATCGAGCGCCTCACGAGCTACGCCGCGGCGGATGTGATTGGGCAGAACATCTACTCTTTTCTCCTGGAGGAAAATGAGCAGAAGCTCATGTACAAGTCGATCGTCAACGCGCGCGACTACGCGGGCAACATCGAGGGCTTCTCCTCCGAGATCGGCATCCGCAAGCGCCCCTACACCCTCTCGCGCAGCGACGGCCTCACGAAGGCTCTGGTGGAGCTGGCGGTGGTGCCGCCGCTCGTGAGCAGCGGCGGCGACGCGGCCGACGTTCTCCTGGCGTTTGGCAGCGAGGTGAAGGACGGGCCGCAGCAGGCGCTCGACCAGGCGCAGTGGCTCTCCGGCCAGATCCGCGCCCTCATGTCGGACCCTGAGCGGACGCAGACCGACAAGCTCACGCTCATCAGCGACGCGCTGACCAACTTCGAGGCGATGTACCGCGCCATGACCGTCTCGACGGAGCGGCTGCGGGTGGTGAACATCCGCCAGATGGTGGGCCAGCTGCTGATGGACTTTGGCGGAGACTGCGTGAGTAAAGGGCTCGCCATCCGCCAGCGCTTCGAGGGACTCACGACGGAGAAGGCGTACCTCGACGCGGAGCTCCTCCCGGAGTGTCTGCGGTACGCAATGAGCGCGTGCGTCAACTCGAACACCAGCACCACCATCACCATCACCATCACCGTCACGGAGAAGAACGGGATGGAGTTTCTTATTATTAACTTCAACACCGACGGCGACGGATTCCCCGAAGAGTTCGAGTCCGTGTGTGACAAGAACGGCGACGTCGCGTCAGAGGTCACCTCGGTCTCCACCCCCAGCAAAGGCAAGGCGGCTTCCGCGACCCGGCATGCGATACAGCAGTTCCGCCGCGTCTACTCGGCGGTCGAAAACCAAGGCGGCACGCTGCGCGTGAAGAACGGCATGAACGACTCCAACATCTTCTTTCTCATTCCCTACATGGGCGCGAACGACAACGCGGCCGACAACGCGCCGGTGGAGCTGTCCAAGGCGGAGTCCGACTCGCAGATGAGTTTGTCCTTCGAGAACCGCATGAACGGCGGCCACGGACCCGGCGAGAGCTCCGGGACGACGGAGGACCTGACCTCCTCCTCGTGGCAGCTCGGCCGCACCACCGCGGCGGCCGCGGAGACGACGACGCAGTACGACGCCGCCGCCGCCGCCGCCGAGGACAGCGAGCGCCCTTCGTACAACTTCACCACCATCGTCGCGGAGGACACGCCGGCGCATCGCAACATGCTGTGCACCTTTCTGTGGGAGCGCAAGCACGCGGTGCTGCCCGCCTACACGATGGCGGACATTGACCGCCTCTCCGGCGTGGTGGATATTCTCATCGTGGACCTGCAGCAGTCCATCTTCAGCACCCTCGACAACCGCGAGGACCCGATCACCGTGCTGCGCGAGAAGTCGCGGCAGATGGCGATCATCATCACCTCGCGCGACTTCGACCTCGTCAGCACCGACACGTACCACAAGGCGGGTTTCATTACGCTGAAGAAGCCGTGCACGCCGGTGCAGGCCATGCAGGCGATCCGCCAGGCGGAGGAGAAGATCTACGCGGTGAAGAAGGAGGCCGAGCGCATCGCCCAGACACGCGAGACGCTCGCGAAGAACAGCCGTGGCGCCTGGAAGCGCGGCCGCCAGCTTGGCAAGGGCGCCTTTGGCGAGGTCTTCGAGGCGATCGACGTGCTCACCGGTGGCAAGATGGCCGTGAAGGAGATGCGGCTGGGGAAGAACAACGTGAAGATCGAGCAGTTTGTCGACGAAATCTCGACCATGTGCAACCTACAGCACCCAAACATTATCCACTACTTTTACTGCGAGGAGAGCGCCGCCGACAACGTGATTCGCGTGTTCATGGAGTTCGCCCCCGGCGGCACGGTGCAGGGCCTGCTGAACAAGGGCAAGCTGGACTTCAAGCGCGCGCAGAAGCTGCTGCAGGACGTGACGGAGGGCCTCGCCTACATCCACGCGCAGCACTACGTGCACAGCGACATCAAGACGGCCAACGTGCTGCTCGGCACCGACGGGGTGGGCAAAATCGGCGACTTCGGGACGGCCCGCACGGTGAGCAACGGTCAGCTGGTGTACGAGATGCAGGGCAGCCCGCTGTACATGTCGCCCGAGTGCATGGCGGCCGGCGAGCTCGACGAGGACGGCAACAAGATCGGCTACAGCTTCCCCTCGGACGTGTGGTCGCTCGGCTGCGTTGCGATGGAGATGTTCACGAACAAGCCGCCCTTCTCCCACATCCCGCTCAAGGGCCCGGCCGGCCTCACCAACTACATCACCGGTCTGTCCGACACGCCAGATCTCTCGCCCGTCTTTGAGATGCCGCCGTGTGTGACGGAGTTCCTGTCGGCGTGCCTGAACCCCGACCCGAGCAAGCGCCCGACGGTGCAGGAGCTGCTGCACATGAGCCTCTTCAGCGAGGCGACGGACGAGCAAACCAAGTCGGCGGTGCAGGCCCTCAAGCGGGCGCAGCTGCTGCACGTGCTGAACCAGTTCGTCGCCTTCCAAGACCCGGAGGAGGAGGCCGCCAAGGAGGCGGCCCGGCAAAAGGAGCATCGCACTGTCAAGAAGAAGGACTTCTTCGACTCCAGTAGCGGCAGCAGCAGCGGGAGCAGCAGCGTCAGCAGCGCCAGCGACAAAACCGCCGTGATCGAGTTCCCGCCAAAGGTGGAGGACTCCGCCGGTGAGCCGCCGGCAAGAGTGAAGGCGGCAAAAAACAAAGAGGCCTCGGCCGTGAGCTTCTTCACAAGCGAAAGCGCCGACTCGGCCAAGAAGAAGGAGGGCAGCCACGAGACGAACAACGCGCCCAACCGCTCGCACAGCGACGACGACGACGAGCCCGGCGTGAAGCCGCCGTCGGACATCTCGCCGACGCCGAAGAAGCGGTCGAAGACGGTGCAGCCCGGCGACGACGAGAAGGGGAAAACGCCGTCGCCGATGCGCCCCGAGCAGCCGTCGTCTTTGTCATCGTCGTCTGCCGTGTCGTCCGCCTCCTCGCCCACCGGCGCGGACACGAAGGCCAAGACCCGCGCCGGCAAGTCGGACGTCACACCGCCGGGCGGCGCAGGCCTCCGCCCCTTCGTCCTCACACGGCTGCCAGCGCCGACCTCGGCGGCCGAGGGCAGCGGGCCGCCGACGCGCCACCCGGGGTCCGACGACAGCTCGCGCGCGTTGCCGATCGCCAACATCAGCTTCGCGCCCATCAACGCCTCCTTCTACAACTACAGCTTCAACAAGAACGTTAGCTTTCTCGGGGCCAACCTCGACGACGTGCTCAACGGCGCCGCGAACGACTTTCTCTCGCAGCTCGTCGCGGGCCAGCAGCCGACGACGGCGTCCGGCGCCTTCTCCTCGGCTACCGAGCAGGTGGTCTCGCCGGACCGCGCCACCCACGCCGCGCCCTCGCACTCCTCGAACATCGGCAGCCGCAGCCCCTCCATGCGCAGCCCCGACAGGCCGACCACCCAGCCCTTCCCACCCGCGCCGGCGCACAGCACGTCCTCGGTGCTTACCGAGGGCGCGCGGGAGGACAGCGGCATTCGGCCGCTGAGCCGCCAACACCTGGCCCGTCCCGGCGTGATGAACAAGTCCTTCTTCGTCGTCGAGGACTGCGTGCCGGGCCTCAGCAATCTGACAGCCGCGCGCGCGTGCTCCCTTGGCAGCGGCAGCAACAACGGCATGAACGCCACAAGCGCCTACGAGGCGACCACCGCCGAGCGGCGCGTGCGTGAGCTGCCGGGCGGCCGCCGCGCCGCCGTGCTCGACAAGGGCTTCCCGCTGGGCAACGTGCCGCTCACGGAGGAGACGCTGGAGAAGCATCAGCAGATGTACGAGGAGGAGGACGACGTGGACGAGGAGAACACCGACACCGCAAGCGCCGCCTTCCGCTCCGTCAACTCCGGCACGAAGAGCCGCTCCTCCGACTCGAGCACCTTTGTGAAGATCGAGGAGGCGCTGCACCAGATCCGGAGCGAGGTGACAGCCCTCCTGCCGCGGCCCTCCGTGGCGGCGGTGCGGCCCATGCCGACGCCCCTCGCAACCCAGCAGGAGACAAAGAAGAAGAAGGACTCCGGGAGCTCGCGCGGCGGGAACCCGCTCGACTCGAACAACGAGACCGACGACGAGGGCAAGGCGTCGGGCAGCAGCTCCAAGGGCAGCGCGATGCCGGGGCGGCCGCCCACGGTGCCACACATGGACCCCAACCGCATGTCGCCCTCGCCCTCGCCCGAGCCGGGGTACACGCACACCGCGCAGCAGTCGCGCCCGAACGCGTCGACGCTGCGGCTGCGCAACGTGCTGCATCAGGTCTCCACCCTCTTGGGCTTTGTGGAGCAGGAGCGCAAGACGCACAGCAGCTCGCACAACGACCTACGCCAGCTCGCCCACAGGCACGGGCACCGCCCGGAGGAGAACCGGCTGCTCGAGTTCATTGCGCACCTGAGCACCGGGATAGAGAGCAAGACCAGCTCAGAGCTGCTGTCCGTGGACGAGGGGAAGCAGGGAGGGAGCAAGCTGGAAAAAAATGCACGGAAAAATGAGGAGGAGGAGGAGGATGAAGAGGAAGGGGAGGAGGAGGGACAGGAAGCTGGGCCGCAGGCAGGGAAATAGATAACTGAAGCGAGCGTTTGTTGGGCAATGGAACAAACTTTATATGTTAAAAATTATGTATCTCGAGCCCACACGCACCCAGGTATATATATATATTATTTTTTTTTCATTGCTATTATTGTTGTTGTTGACCTATAAATGCTGAGACATGGCTTTTTTGTTGTTGTTCATGTTTGCTTGTCGGGTCTTTCTGGCTGTACGTTTTTTTTTTTTTCAGTTTTTTTTATTATTAATTTTGTGTGGGTGGGTGTGTGCGTTTCCTGATGAATGCGGCAAGAGAGGCCATAATAAATTAAGCGAATAGTTTTCAAAGAGAGCTTGTACATGTTCGCAATTGTTTTTTTTGTTTTTTGTTTTTTGTTTTTTCTAAGTGTAATTCTACTGTTTTTATATTAATACGTTTATATATTTATACATTTTTCCTTCTCATAAAAGTGGTTTATATTCAAGATATATATATATATATATATATGTATATTTGAACTCAAAAATTGTTTATAGTGCGCGCACACGCAAACACAAAGCGGATACTTAAACGAATATGGAAAAAAAAAAGACAAATATATGGGTTATCTTTACATGTAAAACGGCGAAACATGTACAACGTATGAAAAATTATTTAACACTTGTTTTTCCTTCTTCCTTTTTCTCACCTAACATTTATATTCGTACCAACTCACTCTAACCCTGATCGTTCAAGAATCCCACTCATATATACATATATATATATATATATATATATATTTACGAATATATACATTTACATACACAAACATATACGCATACATACATATTATCGCTATCGTTTAGTTTCCGAAGAACTTGTCTTTTTTTTCTTTTTTAATCCTACCTGTTTCTTCCGTTATCTCCTAATTATATATTGCTCTCCCTTCCTCCTCCTTCACATTCATGAACGGCGCCAACGATAACGAAAAACCTCCGACGCCCTTCGGCTCACCGACGGAGACGATGCGCACGGGCGCACCAAGTCCGACGGCGCAGCACGAGCCCCCGCTGGAGCTGCCTCCCTCCACCGACCAGGTGCCCGGCGCCTCCACCACCGCTGAGAGTGGCTCTCCGCGGGGGATGCGGGAGGACGACGCCTTCGACGAGGCGCAGATGCTGGAGTTCTCGACGATGGCCAACTCCTCCATCGCGGGCTACTCGAAGGGCTTCACCGAGGCTGTGCGGAACAGCATCTTGCGCAACAGCGTCGTCATCCCCGAGGCGCAGCGCGGCGGCGCCTCCACGCCGCTGACTCCAGCGCGCAGCATGACGCCGGTGTCGCCGCCGCTCGGGACCGGCTCCACCTTTAAGGACCCGAACCCGGTCTACAGCAAGGAGCGCGCGTTGAAGAACTTCGAGAAGGCGCGTGTGCTCATCAAGGAGCAGCTGAAGCGCATGCACGTCCACGGGGAGGCGGGCGGCGATCACCCCGCCGCCACGCGCGGCTCGTCGCTGTCGTCCTCGGCGAAGGAGGCGCTGTCGTCGAACGACCCCTTGAGTGAAAACAGCGGGGAGCGCATCATCGAGACGATCGCCTCCGTCGTCGAGGACGCAGACGACAACGACGACGCCAGCACGGAGGCGAGGGAGGCGGAGCAGAGCACCTCCTCGCTGCGCGCCGGCGGCGCGCGGGCGCAGGACTGGCGCGACGACACGAACATGGTCGCCGCGGCGAGCAACTTCTTTCAGTCGGACTCCGCCCTCGCCACCAATAGCAACCGGGTCATCGAGAACATCATCTTGCGCGGCCACGCGGCCCAGACGGACGAGGAGATGGAGTGGCTCTTCATGAACTCGCAGCTGCTGAGCCTCCTCACCCGGGAGCAGATCCGCACCCTCGCGAAGCACACACTGCGGCGCGAGTACACGAAGGGGGAGATCGTGCTGCCCGACGACACCCACGTGTCGCACCTGCGCGTGATTGTCTGGGGCGAGGTCGACGTCTTCGCGCGGGTGAACATCGACGCGGAGCGCAAGGAGCAGGAGAACGCCTTCCACGTCTCCTCGCACTTCGCGGCCGCGGCCAGCGCGAAGAAGGCGCGCTCCATCTCGCGCGAGATTGTGGAGCTCTCGCTCGACACCACGACAAGCCCCGAGCGCGAGGAGAGCGAGACGGTCATGTACAGCCACATCGCCACCATCTACCCCGGCCAGACGTTCGGCATCGAGAGCTGCGTGTTCAACGAGAAGTCGCGCTACTGCTTCCAGGCCGGCGGCGCCACCTCAAAGACGTCCGTCGCGCTCATACCGATCCAGTGCATCTGGGACGCCCTCGCCGCGAACGTGCGCTTCGCGCAAGGCGTCGGCTCCTGCATCGCCGGCTCGCAGGACGTCTTTGGGCCTGTCCGCCGCTTCTGCCGCTTTGTCTTTTCGCCGATGACGGCGCAGAACGAGTACCTGCCGCTCTGGTCCATCGTGGAGAGCTACACCCGGATACAGAACGTCATCCACAGCAAGCTCTTCAGCAAGGAGCTCGACACGGGGGCGTGGGGCTACGCCCTCGGCCGCCTCCCGTCCAACCTCACGACAACCTTCTGCTTCGACCTCGTCCACGCGCTGCCGCCCTTTATCGCGAGCCGCATGCGCAACGAGGCGCGCATGGCCGACGTGTGGAAGGCGCCGGAGAACAACAAGGACGACAAGGGCAAGACGGCGCGGGCGCGGACGACCATCACGTACATCACGACGAAGGAGCGGCGGCGGTGCACGTGGCATCTGGGCATGGAGGGCAAGACGCTGGTGTTGCTGCGCGACGGTTTTACGGACTTGCTGGACTTCCTCACCATGCTGTGCGTGCACATTATTGAGAGCAACAAGCTGCGCGGTCGCATTCAGGGCATGGTGCACCCCCCGGCCATCGACGTCCTCGACGAGTACCTCCGCCTGAAGGAGGAGGAGGCGGCGAGCAATGTGGTGGTGCCGCCCGAGACGGAGGTCGCGCGCATCAAGGACATTCTGAAAGACATGCCGCTGAACGAGAACGAGCAGAAGGGCTTGTTCAGCAACTGGAAGAACGACACCCTTCTCCGCATCTATGAAATCATGATGCACCGCGAGGAGTTCAACGTCCGCCTCGACCCGTCTATTTCGCGGCGGTTCCAGACGAACCCCTTCCACGAGTGGGCGATCAACCTGCGCAGCTGCGTGCTGAACAAACTCGGGCTCGACCGCAACGCGGCGCTGCCGGACAACATTGTCATTGACGTCATCAGCAGCAACACGCACTGCATCAAGAACTTGCTCTGCAGCTTCAACCGCAAGTACGGAAAGGAGCTGCTGGAGCACGCGGTCGTGAACGAAGGCAAGAAGCTGGGCAAGAAGGAGGAGTGGTTCAACCTGAACGACATGATGTACGCCGGCATGCCGAGCTACATGCAGAACGCGCCGGCGGCCCTCCGCGACGAGTACGTCCAGTCGCTGGAGAACAACGACATCACGGTGCTGCACGACACGGCCATGACCGGGCTGCAGGTGGATGTCATCCCGGTGCACTCGCTCGACTTTGGCCACATCGACAGCACCATTAAGGAGGCCCTCGTGCGCCACATGTGCGACAAGTGCCCCACGCTGACGGCGCGAGAGTGCTCGCAGCTGTGGGAAGACGTCAGCCAGCCGGTGCAGCCCGGGCAGGCGCCCGGCACCCGCAAGCCGAGCACGATCAATACGCCCACCGCAGAGACGGCCGACGGCAAGTCGACCCGGCCCGCGGCAGCTCCGCACGGCAAGAACGTGACGGTTGTTCCGCCCACCTCCGCTTCCACCGCCACCGCCTCCGCCTCCGCCACCGCCTCCGCGCACCGCCACCCGGAGGGGCCGGTGCAGCGCCACAGGCGCCACTTCATCATCAACATGGACTTTGCGTTCGGCGCCCAGGCGGAGGGCATCGCGCGGGCCCTCTTCAGCGCTTTTGGCACCCGCATCCACAGCGTGAACGTGATGGGCAAGGCGGGCGGGCTCGCCGGCAAGCGCGGCGACATCCAGCTCGCCTCGCACGTGCTTCTTAGCAAAAGCAGTCTGATCCTGGAGGACAACCAGGACGAGCTGCGCAGCTGCCGGAACCAGGGCCTGACCGTCGGCCTCCTGCAGCGGCTCGCGGGGCCGCGGGTGTCGGTGCACAACGGCAAGGTGCTCACGGTAACGGGCACCATGCTGCAGAACGTGGCTCTGCTGCGGTATTATCAGCGGGTCTGGCGCTGCGTGGGGACGGAGATGGAGGGCAGCTACTTCGCGCGTGTGATCGAGGACTTTTACCGGCAGGGCATCGCCAACGGCAACCTCTGCACCCGCTTCGCCTACTACACCAGCGATCTGCCGCTGGCCCAGAACGATATTGAGGAAGAGTTCCTGCGCACGCACCGCATGCCCGGCCAGGCGATGACCTTGTCGATGCCTATGACCCCGCAGGAGGGCGTGCCGCCGCTGTACGCCATCGCGAGAGGCATCCTAGCCAACGTACTGATGAGCTCTATTGACGACGAAAGGAACGATGAATGTTTCGACTAACGAAGGAAGTGTGCTTTTGTATATGCACATTCCTTTTTTATTCTATTTGTTTTTTTTTTTTTTTCTCCTATTCACCCGTTTGCGTTCGATTATTCTTTTTGGTGCGTTTTATTATTGATTTCGTTTGTTGCCTTTATGCATACAAATATAAATATATATATATTGTTCTGTTTTGTGTTTGTCAAATTAGGAAACTGTTTTGGTAGCAAATGTGTATTTGAATTGTTTTTTTTCTATAGTTTTTGTTTCCCTTCACTGTTTCGTTTTGCTTTCTTGTATTTTCTCTCCATTTAATATGAGGTTTTTTTTTCTCTTTCTCCTTAAGGATTGTCAAAGCCAACCAGTCAGCCATTGTTGTCTTTGCCCTTTTCTTTTCTTCTTTTTTACTTCACTTTTCTCTTTGCCGTTTCCATATTACATAAATAAAAGCGTTTTTTGGAAAAAAAAAAAAAACTTATCACAAATTTGTGACGATCGATGTTAACTGTAATGTGTGCGTTCGCGTAGCTAATAATACACGCGTTTTTATCATTATTATTTTAATACTACAGAATTTCCTCACCAAAGAAATTGAAACTACTCATTGAATTTCTTTCGTGCAAACAAGATTT
>AUXK01000189.1:0-12168 GCA_000482165.1 Strigomonas oncopelti | reverse complement strand
ATCTCCACCTTGTTCAGCTTCGCGTTGCCGTTCAGCAGACGCACATCCAGCTCGTGGGCGCGGCGCACGATCGCCTTGCGCTTCCGCGCGCCAACGGTGCGGGAGATGACGCCGGCGTACTTGCGGTTCTGCATGACCAGCATGTGCAGGTCCTCGACGTTGCTGATGGGGAAGCCGCGGAAACCGGACGGGGTGAGGTACTTGGTCTTGCGGTCGCTGCCGTAACCCTTGTTGGGCATCGCCTTCTGGCCCTTGTAGCGGCGGCGCACGGGGGAGTCCTCACCGCGGGGGCGGCGCCAGCTGGAGGGCAGCTGGGGGAACACCTCACAGCGGTGGCGGGTGAAGCGCTTCGTGCGCTTCTTCACCACCTTCTTGGGGATAATCGGCTTGACCATTGCTGTGATAGTCTTTTTTTCCTTTGGGCTTGTGGACAAACAGGAAGCAATGCAATAGTGAGTGATGAGAGAGAGAGAGAAAGAGAGGGAGCGAAAGAAAAGTGTTAGAAGTTATAAAGGGGTTCTTTAAATAGACTTAACAGTTAAACTCGGGTAAAAAAATGAGTGAGTCTTTGTCGGGAAGTTTGTAATGTATGTTTGTTTGTTTGTCTGTTTGTTTGTTTTTTGTAATAATAAGTGCAAAACTTTAAAATTCTATTCATTTTAATTGTATTGGTTTATTGTTATATTGTTTTCCACATTGCGTGTAAATAATGCGGAACAAGTTTGTAATAGTACACAGCCATGAAAAAGAAGCAATAGTAACTCTAATGTATATTAACAAAATATTACGAGAACAAAGAGGAAAAGAGCGTGAAAATACTCTTTTTTCTTATGTTTGCTTGTTTCGTGTTTTTTCCATTTATTTTTTTACATACGTTTTAACAAACGCGCCCAACAGCTTTACAAGGCCAGCATAACTCCTTCATCGGTTGCTCCTACCACCTCCCCCGCTTCTCTTTTTTCTATACTTTCCTTGTCTTTTTTTTTTTCCCTGCAGCGGGCGGCAGCGGCGGTGGCGGCGGGAGTGTCTTTTGCGGGGCAAAGATGGTCGTGGCGAGGTCCCAGTCGCCCAGCAACTTGCTGTCCCGCTCCACGCGCTCCTTCTCGGCGTTGCGCACGTTCACACGGAAGAAGTACTTGGCGCGGTCCCAGCGCGCGCCCTGGTTCATCTCCAGCCGGTCACCCGCGCTGAGACTCGCCGCGAGGTCGCTCGCCTCGTTCGCCTCCCTCTCGCGCAGCCGCGCCTCCGTCTGCTCCTGCGGCGTGCCGGGCGGCGGGGTCGGCGCCGACCGGCCCAGCTCCTGCAATCGCTTGCGCCGCAGCCGGTCCGCCTGGCGGCGGCGCTGCGCGATGGCGCGGTGGTGCTCCTCCAGCACCTCGAGCGGCAAGCCGCGCCGCAGCGCCAGCAGCGCCTCGTACGTTCGCAAAGTTGCACCGCGGATCGGCACGTCGAGCTGGTGGCGGTCCTCGGCGTCCTGCGTGGTGGTCAGCTGGAGGCTGACGCCGCCGTCCACGTTGTCGCGGGTGATGACGAGGAGCAGCTCGAGGCGGTGGCCGCCGGCGGGGCGGCACGCGAGGAGCTGCACGCCGGCCGACTTGCTCGCCCACGTAAGTGCCACCGCCACCGCGCGCACCGCCGTCACGGTGACAGGGTTGTCGTAGCCGTCATAGAAGCCGAGCTCCAGCGCGAACGGCACCGTGGTCACCGCGGCGGTGTAGGGCGAGAGGACGCGCGTCTTGGCCAGCACGGCGGGGGCGGCGGCGACGGTGAGCCACAGCGGGGACTGCAGCAGCTGCTGCCCTTGGGTGAGGACATAGAGGCGGTGGCGCCCGGCGCGGGTGGGGACCGTGTACTCGACCACGTAGTGCCCGCCCTCCTTCCGCGGCTTCGCCAGCGGCGGCCGCGAAGGGTCCGCGGCCGCCGGCAGCTCCTCGCGCACCCGCACGTGGCGGACCGCGCCGACAAACTTGAACTGCAAGCCGCGCGCGGCGACGAAGCGGTTGAGGATGTTGCGGGTGTGGATGTGCAGGATGCGCTTCGCAGTGCCGGCGGTGACGGTCGTCGCGGAGCCGGCGTACACCTCCGACCACCCGGGGAAGCAGCGCCGCGTGTCGACGAGCCGCTGCAGCGCCGGGTGCTCCACGGCGAGCTGCAGCAGGAGGCAGGAGGCGACCTGCTGGGCGCTAAGGAGCTGCCACGCGCGCTGGAGGTAGACGCCGCGCTCCACGCACTCGAGTGGGCAGTAGTAGGTGAGGCGGCGCGCCGCGGGGGCGTAGTGGCAGGTGCCGTGCTCCCCCGAGAGGTCGAGCTGCACAACAAGCTCCTGCACCCCGTCGCGCACGAACTTGCCAAGCGGTGCGTCCCAGCCGATGCTGACGCCGTCGACGAAGGGCTGCAGCACATGCATGCTGTGGCCGTGCGTGAGAAGGCGCAGCGAGGAGAGCACAAACTCGCGGTCCTGCGGCGCCGTCGCGGGGCCCTCGATGGAGGCCCAGTCGACGCGCAGCGACGCCGCGGGCAAATACGTGGCGAGGCGCTGCGCCATCGCGGGCAGCACATCGTTCTGCAGGACCCGCTTGCAGGCCTGGATCTCGTCCTCGACAAGCGTCTCGCGTATCGCAGCGGCGATCTCGGCCTTGCTGGGCGCGCCGCCGGGGGTGAAACAGAGCATCAGCTTGTCGCCGCTGAACTTGACAAGGGCGTCGCGCTTCGTCGTGTAGAGCACGAGGACGCCGCGCATCCGCCGCACGATGGCCTCTTGCAGGATGTACTGCGAGTGGAAACGCTTCACCGCGTGCGAGGGCGGCGTCAGCCGCACTGTCGCCTCGCTTCTCTCGCTCTTCTCGCCGGCCGCCAGCTTCTGCTGCTGCTTCCTCTTCGGTGGGGTGGTCGCGCCTTGCTCCGCCGTACCACTTGCGCCGTCCCTCGCGCTGCGCCGCTGCTGCTGTGGCTGCTGAAGGCAGAAGGCGCCCACGACCTCGCGCGTGGCGTTGAGCAGCCGCTTGAGCACAATGAGCGACATGTCCTCCAAGGCGCGGTTTTCAAGCTCGAGCTTGAACTTGATGGGCTGCCCGTCGTCCACGACGACGGCCGAGGCCGAGGCCGAGGCGACGGAAGCGGAGCCGCGACGTGTGGCGGCGGCGGCGGCGGCGGCCAGCGACAGGCGCTTCGCCTGCATGAGCGTGCGGTGCATCTGCTTCACAAAGAGGTCGCGGGCGCGGTGGACACGCACAAATGCGATGTCGGCCTCAATCGCGCGGCACAGCGTCCGCCCCGCGACGTAGCCGACATCTGTGATGTCGTCCAGGTTGAAGTAGAAGGTGCAGCACGGCACGTCGGCGCTGAGCGACTGCGGCGGCGGGAAGCGGGTGAGCGTGGCGTCGTCGATGAAGGTGAACTTGACCTGCGCCGGCTGCGCCCGCCGCGCCTCGGCGACAATGGAGGTCAGGTCCTCCTCGGCCGTCTCCTGCAGCGCGTCGCGGAGGTTGTAGCGCAGCAGGTCCATCAGCTTGTGCACCCCGTTGCGCAGGCGGTGGAAGGTGCCCTCCCAGTAGCGGCGGTCCTCCTGCACCGTCGGGCCGCCGCGTGGGAGGTCCATCACGGACCACTCCACAGCGACGGTGCCGCCGCGCAGGGCGGGGTGTGGCAGCGTCTGCATGAGGGAGCTCGCGCGGCGGCTGAGGCCTTCCACCTCGCTGCGGAGGAAGTGCCGGTAGGCGCGGTGGGCGGAGCGGACAGAGCTCGCCACGTCGGGCACGGCCACGTAGCCGTTGCTCGAGATGTAGACGGAGTGCGCCACCTGCGTGCTGCTCTGGTGCTGCATGAACTCCTCGCTGCGGCGCTGCACGACGCTGATCTCAATCGCGGACATGTCCTTAAGACTGCAATTGTCGTAAATAGAAAGGATGAGCGAGCTGCCGAGGTACTGCAGGAGCTGCAGCTGCTGCGCGAGCGTGCACTGGCGGAAGCCGTCAGGGTTGTAGCGGATGCGAAAAGGGAATCCTTTGAGCAGCAGCCGCAGCACCTCGCGCTCGCGCTCCTGGCTGAAGAGCTGCGACACAAGCGGGGCGCAGAACGGGTCCTTCTGTAGCACGTGGATGCCCAGCAAGCGCACGTCGCCAAAGCGCAGGCGGCGGACCGAGTGCTGGTCCACGCGCATTCGGTCCTCCGAGAAGAAGCGGCCGCCCTCGCCGCCGCTCGTCATCGTGCTCGACGCGCTGCTCGGCGCGCGCGCCGGCCTGTTGCCGCCGCCGTTCACGCCCGCCGCGTCCATCTCCGGGGCGAAGCCCACGGCGTGCATGACAGCCCTCACCTGGAAGAAGTCGAACAAGAGCGTGCGAACGGCCGGGGACAGCGTGGGCAGATACTGAAACAACGCGTTGGAGATCGAGATGCTGTTCGTCGACTTGCCGCTGGTGCTCGCGGCCTTGTCGTTGAGCTGCTGCAGCAGCTGCGCCACCCGCAGCACGGCGGCGGGGTTGCCCATCGCGATAGTGTACTCAAACGGCGTGAGGCCCACCTCGTCGGGCCGCTGCAGCTCCTCGGCGAGCTTCTGACACAGCACGGCGGCGCCGTTGGCGGCCTGCACGAGCTTCTCCACGAGCTGCACCACCACCGCGCCGCCGCAGAGGGGGGCGAGGCGGTGCAGAATGGAGTGGCGCGCGCCCGTGGCGGTGTCCAAGAGAAAGGACGGGTCGGGCCGCGTGTGCGTGAGGAGGTACATCGCGCAGCTCTCGAAGCCGCGCAGGGCGGCCTCCTCAAACGCGTACAGGCCGCCATCGACGCTCAACGCGTTGGGGTCCGACATGCGCAGCGTCACGAGCAGCTTCAGCACGTCCATGTGCCCGCGCGCGGCCGCCGCGTGCAAGGCGTCGCACGTGTCGGCGATGTTGAGATCCGCGAGGACGCGCACGCCAACCGCGTTGTTTGTCTTGGCGCACCAAAGCAGACAGGACGTCTCCCTCCGCAGCGGCCGCAGCCGCGGCGCGTAGAGGAGGCCCTCGGTGTAGCTGTGCGCGCCCGCACCCGCCGTGTTGCCGCTGTGGCCGCGGTCCTTGTCGCCGCGGCGGTAGCGCTGGCGGAGCTCCTCGGCGACCCGCTCGTTCACCTGCAGCACGCCGTGCAGCCAGCCGTAGTTCTCGAGGGCGGCGTCGCAGCGGAAGAGGCGGCGCTCCGTCTCGCCGGCGGCGCCCATCTCGTCGAGCCCTGCGCTGACGGTGCCCTCCGCCTGCCCCTTGCAGAGCGCGGCGAGGAGCAGCCGCAGCACCTTTGCGCGGCCGTGGCCGTAGGCGAGGTAGACAGCCGTGTGGCCGTCCGCGTCCTCGCGCAGCACGTCGGCGGCGCTTCGCAGCGTCTTGAGGGCTACCTCGGCCGCCTGCGCGCACCCGCCCATCGCCGCGCAGTGCAGCAGCGTCGTCTGCGCCCCCGCGAGGCACTCAGGTTGACTGAAGTGCCGCACCATTGGCGTCGCCACGTCGTCGTGGCCGGCTTGCGCGGCGAGCATGACGGCGGTCATGTCACGGTGGTCGCGGCGCGAGGCGTCCGCGCCGGAGGCCAACAGCAGCTCCACCACGTCGAGGTGGCCGTGCTGCGCCGCAAGCATGAGGGCGGTGCGCCCCTGCCGGTCCTGCCGCTCCATGAGCTCCGGCTTCAGCAGCGCGGACACGAAAGGCAGGCGGCCGAGCGCCGCGGCGACCATGAGCGGCGTGCGGCCCTGGCGCTTGGCGCAGCTGGGGCCAAAAGGAATGCGCAGCGTTGCGAAGGTCTCGAGGGCGTGGGCGTGGGGGTGGTGCAGGGCGTGGTACACGCTCGTGTGCCCGCGCGCGTCGCACGCCGCTTCGATGTGCTCCCGGTGGCAGTGACGCGCGATTTCGATCAGCATGTCCTTGTCCGCCGCCGCCGCCGCCGCGTGCATGACGTGGCGGGCGGCCCCGATGACGGGCGCCAAAACGACCGGCACCTCCTCGTTGAGAACAGGAAAAAAGAAGCGGGTCTTCTGTTGAGTGTTGCCGCCTCCCTGCTGCTGCTGCTGCCCCTCGCCGTCGTCGTCGTCAGCGTCGGCGCCGCCGCCGCCGTCCGCGCGAGCAAACTGCTTTGTGGCGCTGGCAATGAGCAGCTGCAGTAGGTCCCACCGGCGCGCCCGGGCGACCACAATGGCGACCAGGTTCACATTCTCGCGCCGCAGAGAGCCAGGGAGAGAGAACAGAAATTGCAGCACCGCCGCGTAGGTGGCAATGCGGGGTGCGTGACCAGAAAGGCACGCCGTGCCAAAGTAGAAGGCGGCCATCAAGATCGCATCCACCGTGCACACCTCCGTCGCCACGAGCGCGGGCAGCGGCCCCGCCTCGGTGATCGCGTGGCACTGGTGCCGCCGGTGTTGCGGCCTCTTGTTCTGGTACACACCGCCGCGGAAGCGGTGCCGCGCCTCGCGCACGGCTTTGGTGGCGGTCGCACTCTTGTTTGTGCCAGCGGCACCGCCGCCGCCGGCTGCCCGCTCGCGCGCGCGCTCGCCCACGCGGCGGGTGAAGCTCGCGCGGTGCTGCGGCATCGAGGGCTGGCAGAAGGCCAGGTACTGCACCCACTCCAGCGAACCCGCGGCCACCGCGCACGCGAGCGAGGTGCACGACGTGAGCACGAAGCGCCCACCGCTGACACGCAGCTGCGTGGCGTGGCGGGCGAACTGGTGGGAGAGGAAGGACGGCGGCCAGGCGTCGGAGTCGCACAGGGTGAACATCTCGCCGAAAATGCGCGCGTTTTCTGTTCGCCGGCACAGCAGGTCGAGTGGACGGGTGATGCGCAGGTGGTTGAAGGTAAAGGCAAAAAAGTCGGAGGCGCGCAGCCGCGACGAGGCCGCCGTGGACACCGCCACCTCCTCCAAACGCGCGGCGAGGCCCCTGTTGTCTACATGCAGCGCCGCCAGGGCGTACATGGAGGGCGCCAGGCGGCGTGCCGCTGCCGGCCCGCTCTCCCCTGCTGCAGCCGCTGCTGCCGCAGCGGAGACGGCGGCGGGGGAGAGCAAGACGCTGCCCTTCGCCGGCGCGCGCGGCAGCAGCTTCACTTCCGCCAGCAGCGCGCGCGCCACCTCGCCGTAGTTGAGCTCGACCGCGCTGTGCAGCACGGTGTAGGCGCCCGCCGCGTAACGATCGCGCCGCTCGCTGTGGTGCTGCAGCACCACCCGCAGCGCCGTCGCGAACGTCGTCGGCTGGCAGGCGAAGGCGGCGCGGCCCTTGCCTGGCAGCCCGAGCGCAAGCAGCAGCACGGCGCCCTCCGTGCTGCCTCGTGAGAGGGCGTAGTCGACGACGCCAATTGCGTAGCGCGCCGGCGTCTCCACCTCCGCGTCGTGCATCTTCTCCAGCACGGTCGCCGCGAGGTTGGTCAGCCGCACGTGCTCGAGCCCGAACTCGTCCGTTTCCGTCTGGACGAGCAGCGAGCGCAGCACCGGGCACAGTTCGCGGCGCGCGGCGAGGTAGTGCAGGCTGTTGATCTCCTCGGGCACCAGGTCAGCCAGCAGCGCCCGCTCGCCGTAGAACTCGACGAGCGCCGCCACGGTGCGCGCGAGCCCTTTGCGGGCGGCGAGGCGCAGGACGTGCGGGGAGAGAAAAGGGTGGCCCGCGCCCGCGAGGTTGGCGACCGCGCCGGCGAGGAGGGCGTCCCGCTCGGGCGCCAGCACACCGCGCGCGCCGCGGACGAGGGCCTTGATGACATCGGCGTTGCGGTCCTTCTGGTCCTTGCAGCTCGCCGGCTCGAAGCGCGCGGCGGAGGACAGCAGCTGCAGCAGGTCCAGCCGGCCCATCCACGCGGCGAGGCACGCCGGCGTCAGCTCCATGTTCTCGGCGTTCTTCACGCGCACCCAGCTCGCCATCTCGAGCGTCGGCGTGCCGCCGCGGTGGGGCGGGCAGCCCGCGCGCAGCAGGTAGGACAGCATCTCCACATCGTTCACGAAGACCGCCGTCAGCAAGAAGCGCGCCGTGTCGCGCGGAGCCTTGTGGTTCGTGACGGCGAGGGAGGCGTGGTACTGCTCGGTAAGAAGGCGCAGGTAGGGCAGACGGCGGGAGGCGACGCAGGTGTGCAGGACCTCGTCGAGCCACACACCCGCGCCCTCGAGGTCGCTCGCGCCGTTTCGCGCGAGGTGCGCGTCGAGGAGGTCGCACAGAAGACGCGACAGCATCGCCTGCTCGGGCGGCGACGCCGCCGTGGTGGCCGCCTCGCGGATGAGCGAGCACGCGACGTGTGTGAACACGCGCAGCGAGCGCTCCTGTGCAGCGTCGCCAAGTGGGTAGTGCTTCGGCGCCGCGCTGTACTCGTCTACGAGGAGGGCCACGGCGGCGGTGGCGCCGGGCGCGGCTGGCAGCCCGTCGCCCTGCTGCTGCGCGCGTTGCCGCTCCAGCTGCTGGCTGCAGTGCAGGCCCCGCACCAGGGCACCGGTGGACACGCAGGCTGCCACGCGGTCGCCGTGGCGCCGCCGCGGCGTGATGCCAGCGGCGGCGGCCAAGAGCACAAACGCGACGTGGCTGCCACGGAGCGCGTAGTCGGCTACGTTGTTGCCGCGGATGTCCGTCACCGTCCACATCGGCAGCGAGAGGCCCTGCTGCAGCTGCTCGACGAGCGAAGCCTCGCCCGCCTCGACCGCGTAGCTGAAGACGTCGCGGCAGCTAAGGCGGTGGAAGAGCTCCTGCTTCAGCAGCCGCGCGCGGCGCCAGTTGGGCAGCACGAGGCGGCGGAACGGCTTTGGGGGGCGGCAAAGGCCGCCCTTCCCGTTGACCTTGCTTGGCAGCAGCCGCGGACACACTTTGAGCACCCTCTCGTCGCACGGCACGGCGGTCGGCTCCACCACCTCGTGCGGCCGCTCCGCCGGCGGCGGCGGAAGGGTCTGCAGGAGCTGCTCCCACGTCCCGCTCGGCAGCGCCGCGCAAACGTCGGCGAGGGCACGGACGACCTCAAAGAGTTGGCAGTGGGCCGCAAAGTGCATCAGCTCCGTCACGTGCACGATGCAGTTGGTCGGGTCGATGTGCCGCGCGAGCTGCACGCACAGTCGCGAAAGGCGCACCATCGGCGGCGACGACGCGCGGTAGCTTGGCAGACTCAGCAGCGTGCTGAGCAGCGTGCGCGCGATGAGGTCTGGCGTGGACACGGCGAGGCCCAGCAGTCCCGCCACGACGCCCTCCAATTGCAGCTGCACGGCGGCCGTGAGGGCGGACCACGAGGGCGCCCCTTCGCCCACGCCGCTCGCGTTGTTGTTGTTGTTGCCGGCGTCCGAGCGGTTCGTGGTGCTGCTCGCGAGCACTGCGGTCGGTGGGGCCGCAGAAGCCGAGGAGGTCAGCCGCGCGCCGCCTTGCAACAGCAGCGGCACGACCGCCTCCTGCCGGTGAGCCAGCGCGCACGCGAGGGCGCAGCAGCAGCAGCTGCCCGCGGCGCCCTCTTCCTCCGCGTCTCGGGCTCCGCCGGCGCCGGTGCTGGCGCGCGCGTGGAAGTCGAGCTCGCGCTCCGTCGGGGTTCCCTTGAAGAGGTTTGGCGGCAGGCGCAGGTTCGGGTCGGCGCCGATGGACAGCAAATAGGCAACGGTGGCCGTGTCACCCACAAGGGCGGCCATCGCGAGAGGGTTGCCGCCGAGGCAGCTGTTCAGCCGCCCGTACTTGTGCTCCACGCACCACTGCACCGCCGCCTCCTGCGTCCGCGCGGAGGAGGAGGCGAGATAGGGCACGCCATTGCCGCCGGGGGGCGCACGATTACTAGAATTGTCAATGCGGTTCGCGCGGATGAGCCGGCACCAAAGCGTGTTGTCGGCGCGCACCAGGTCGAGCACCTCCTTGCTGGCCGCGTTGAGCTGGCCGGTCTGCAGCACCTTCTCGGCGAGGTCGAAGCAGCGGCGCGTGAGGGCGTAAAAGAGCAAGTCGCGCACATCCGCGGCGTTGTCGCCGGCGCCGTGCCGCAGCAGCGTCTCAAGCAGCTCCACGACGTAGTAGCGGCGGCCCGCGATGAGGGCACACAGCAGCGGCGTGTAGCCCCGCATGCCACCGCCCGCCTCGTAGGAGGCCATGCAGGGCGCGTGGCTCTGCGCGGCCTCGTAGCCGAGCGGCCTGGTCGCGACTTCCGCCGCGCTCGCGCGCACCTTCAGCCGCTCGACAAGGCGCCGCGTCGGCCGGCCCTTGTAGGTCGCCCCGCGGCGCACCAGCTTCATGTTGCGGTAGTGCCCATCGCCCCACAGCCGCACGGCGTGGTCCACCGTGCTGGAGGACAGGTTGACGCTCGCGCCGTGCTGCTTCAGCAGCGCCGCGGCCGCCTTCGCCATGCCGAGGCCGCAGAGGAGGTGCAGCGCGGCCATCCCGTTGTGGTCCTGCGCGTCGGCGGCGATGGAGCCGGGCGCGCTGTGCAGCAGCAGGTGCTCCGCCACGGCGAGCTGCCGCCGCTTCAGCGCGAGCAGCAGCGGCGTGTCGCCGTTGACGTCCTGCTGCGCGAGGTCGCGCGGGAAGCGGTCCATGAGGTAGGCAACGCAGCGCACGTGGCCGCCGGCCGCGGCGAGGTGCAGCGGGGTCTGCCAGCGCGCGTCGAGCAGCTGCTGCCGCCACGGGCCGCGCTCCGTGTTGCAAAGGTCCAGATCTTGCACGAGGTAGCGCAGCACCTCGGCGTTGCCCCCTTGCGCGGCGGCGTGAACGATGGTCTGGTGGTTGTACACCTGGCGCCGTGTTATCTCCTCGCGCTCGAAAAGGCAGTGGTGCACGAGCGCCTTGACGGCGCCGAGGCTGCCGCTGCTACACAGCTCCATCAGCGACGGGCTGTTGAGCTGGAAGAGCTGCAGCGGGTTGTAGCCGTCGCTGTTGCGCAGCGTGAGCAGCGCGCGGCCCGCCTCGGCGCCGCCCGCGGCACGCAGCGGCGCGCACAGCAGCCCGACGAGCTCGGCCCCACGTCGCCTTTTGAGCAGAGCCAGGTGCAGCGGCGTGTTGCCGCGGTGGTTCGGCAGCACGACGTTGCCGCCCGACTCGAGCAGCAGCTTCGCGCAGCCCTCGTGGCCGCCCATGACGGCGAGGTGCAGCGCCGTGTTGCCCTCGCGGTCCGTCGCGTGCTGCTGCACGTAGCCCTTGCCGCAGAGGAAGCGCACCGCCGGCTCGAGCCCTTCGAGCGCCGCCTCCTGCAACAGCGTGCGGCCGATGAAGTCGCGCACGTTGGCGTTCCAGCGGGTGACGCTGTTTGTGTACAGCTGCAGGTCAAAGTGGCGCCCGTAGGTGGCCGCCCGCTGGAGCTGCAGCCGCTCCGCCAGCACGCGCTCCGGCTTCGGCGGCGACCCCTGCGCCACGTACAGCGCCATCACGCCGACGCGGCGGGAGCTGCTGCTGAAGACGACCTGCGTCGCCGCGCTCAAGGTGCTCTGGCGCCGCTTCCCCGTTCCCGTGCGCTTCCGCGCCGCCGCCTTGGGCTGCTTGAACTGGCGCAGCGGCAGCGTGACGGTGGGGGCGGGCGGCTGCAGGTGCCAGGCGCTGCTGGCGGGGGGGCCGAAGCGGGGGTAGCAGGGGATGACCTCCTCGACGCGCACCCGCGCCTCCACGGCGGGCTCGATCACAACGACGCCGCCGCCGATGACAAAACTAAACGAGCTGGCCAGGTCGAAAGGGTGCAGCGGCGCGGCGAGCAGCTCCTTCGTCTGCGCCGCATCGACGTTGACGGGCGGGGCAGACACCGCCGCCGGGCCGCCGTCCTCGCCGCGAGCGAGCGAGGTGAGCACGGCGCGCACCTCCGCCAGGGTAGAGCGCAGGCGCACGTTCAAAGTCGCGATAAGCTGTGCGCCGGTCGCGCTGGGCGTGCACACGAGGCACAGCACAGAATCCTCGGCGCTGGTGAAGCCGCCACCGGAGGAGGTGGGAGAGCCGTAGGGAAGGCTCATGTTCTAACACGCCAATATATGCAAATATGGACGAACAAAAAATGATAATTTTCAGAAAACAGCAACAACAACAACTAGATCGAAATAAAAAAGGCAGGCGCACAGGCTGCACCTGCTGATGTATATATATATATATATATACACAAGTGTTGCTGCGGTCGGTAATTTGTACACACGTGTGTACAACGACGGAGGGCAAGTGTTTAAGAAAAAAGAAAAAAAATAATAAGAATCTATATTTATTTCCTACAATCAGAGAATAGGAAAGGAAAAAAAAAATAGTAAAAAGATTG
>AUXK01000188.1:0-12193 GCA_000482165.1 Strigomonas oncopelti | reverse complement strand
ATATATATATATATATATATATATATATATATAATTTCTCTTAGTGTCCAAAATTAATGCCACGTTCGGCGCGGGCTATTACATCAGCCCGGACACTGACTTTAGAAAACTAGAAGAGGAGCAGCGGGCCCAACAACGAGAGAAGCAGCAGCAAAACCGCAAAAAGCGAGCACGCGAAGAAGAGGGAAAAAAGGACGGCGCCACCGCCACCACCTCGAGCACCGACGACGTCGGCTTTGTCAAGGACGACACAACAAAACGACAAACTTTCTCGATACCATTCGACCTGCGCTGCCTGCACTGTGACAAGGTGATCCCGCGCGGCAAGCACGTCTACGTCAACCGCACCTTCAGCGGAAAGACACTCTTCCACCACAAGATCAAAATTGATCGTTTACAGATCCGCTGCACGCACTGTAGCGAGCACTTTTACTTGCTGACCGACTACGAAACCCCAAAGATCACGGGCGGGTATATCTGCGAGAGGCACTGCGACCGCGCCGCGACGGGAGCCTTTCAGTATAAACTCAACCAGGAGAATGAGGCCGCGAAGGAGGCACAGCGGAAGGAGAAGGAGGCGCAGGACCTTGTGCAGAATACGAACAACAGCAACAACGCAGACAACAAAGACGGCAGCACCGACATCGATGTAATGGAGGCCATGGAGCGCGAAAATGAGCGGGCGCGGCAGCGGGAGCTGGAGAACAAGGAGCGCGAGGAGGAGCTCAATGAGCGAGAGACCTTCAGAGACAGTGACCTCGTCCAGTTTCTCCGCTTACAAAAAAAGCAAAGAGAGGAGGAAGAGGAGGAGCTTGTGGGGCAGCAGCAGCAGCAGCACCAAAATGCCATCGGACTGGTTGGCCAAGCCCACGATCATATGCCAGGCGAGGGGGAGGAGGGGGAGGGGGAAGTGCTCACTGTCGCCCAGCAATTTCGAAAAATGCAAATAGAAAAGCAGCTCGAGCAGCAAAAAGCGGCCCACCGTCACCACAGCGGCGACGAGGACGACGTAATGGCAAGCAGTGCCAGGCATCGCCACCATCACCACCACACAGTACCTGCTACAAGCATTGGCAGCCCTGCGAGTCTCTCTCGCACCCCATCCACAATGGCGGAGGCGAAAAACACAGATCGGGACAGCATCGCGGCGGTGCTGCAGCGGCAGAAAAGCCGTGGGCTGGCTGTTGCGGCGACCACCACCGCTAACCCACATGCTTCTTCCCCTTCTTCCTCGATGCTCGCGCACGCTCCGCCGCCGCAGAGTCACATAACAACAGAGCACAAGGAAGCCCACACAGCGAACGTAGTGAGAACAAGTTATTTTCTTGGTGATCTCAGTGACCACGAAGACGAGCCGCGAAGACCCCGCACTGCTGATCCGGCGCCAGAAAGCGCAAAGCTTGCTGTGCAGAGAAGTAGCGGCAGCGACCACACCAAACGTAAAGACACAAATAACAAAAGTGCGCTACGACGATTGCTCGACGATGACGACGACGACTGAGGCACGAGTTTTTCTGTCTTCTTTTGTACCCACTGTGTATTATTATTAGTAGCTTTTAACAAGAGTTTATGTAAAAAAAACATTCAAGTAGTGCTATCGAAAAGGCAATGCGAACTAGCGAATGAATGCAAACGACAAAATAATTTTTATTAAAAGTTTTTTTCTGCTTCATAATGCTCGTTTTCCCCTTTTTCTCTTTTTTTCTTTGTATTTTTGTCGTTTTTGTCTTAAAAAAAAAGTTAAAGAATTCGATTTAATAGTAATTTAGTTATTACACTTTTTGTGTTTGTTTTGTTGTTGCCACTCGAAAGCTGTGGGATATAACTCTCTATTTCTTTATTTACTGTTTTCCTTTGCATCGTTCAATTCAAGTAGCTGACACACGTAAATACAAACAAAATAAAAAAAGCATACATATATACATTTTTATTTTTTTTATAAGAAGAGGAGGTACACAGTTAAAAAGTGAGACAATAAGGAAAAAAAACAACAGTAAACAAAGCAGTTGTGCTTCGCTTATTGTTTTGTTCAAATTTCTGCGTATATATTTATATATTTATTTCTAAAAAAAAAAAGAAAAAGAAGAATGTCAGGAGGGCCCCCGCCGCCACCGCCGCCCATGAGACCGCCCGGTCCGCCACGTCCTGCGGCAGCACCATCAGCAGCAACGAGCAGCAACGCACATCCAGGCTCTTTATCTCCGCCTACAACCGCCGCGATGAATGGCACCAACCGCAGCCGATACGCTGCCCCTGACTTTTTTAACGGGGGAGGTGGCGGCCTCAACTCTGCGAAAGCGGCGGCAGCCGTGTCTGCCCCCGCTGTCGTGATGGGCACCCGTGCAGCGGGTGGGCCGCCCCTGGCACCGCCACCACCACAGCAGTCACACCCCTCCGCCTCCGGCACGGCACCACCACCACCACCACCAAAGCCACACGCTACAGTTACAAAGGGACCTCCTCCGTTTAGCCCCCCAGGAAGTTTCCCACTGCAGCAGCAGCACCAGCAGCAGCAGCCACAACAACCACAACCATTCTCGCCGCAGGAAGCGCAGCCGCTTCCACTGTCACCACCAACAGCACCCTCGTCTCTCTCGCCCTCGGAGGTGCCGCCGCTGACCACGACGACCGCCAAGCCGCCGGCAAGCGGGCCCTTTATGGAGGACGACACCACCACCATGTGTCCGTGCCAGCAGCAGCAGCAGCAGCCCCCACCACAGCCGCTGGCGGAGCAGCGCCACCCGCTGCCCCTGCCACCCCCCACCCACACACGCGACAGTGTCAGCAGTTACGACAGTCGAGTGTCGCTGCCCGCGGCGGCGGCGACCACAACAAGTCGAGGCGCGGCGGCGGCGGCGGCGAGCGCCACGCAGGCAGTGTATACCAACGCAGCAGCAGCGGCGGCGACAGATGTGGCAGCCTACGGCGGCAGCGGTGGCAGCAATCCCAATAGTAGGCATGCACCCCTCTCCTCACTCCACAGCACGCCGCGGCCGTCCTCCTCGCGCCTTCACCACCCGGGCACCCCCGACGCTGACGACGATGGCGCGCGGCGCACGGACACCAGCACCAACCACACCGCGAACCACCTGGCCGACCCGGCAGCCACGCCATTCACGCGGACGGTGCGGTCCGGCAGCGGCAGTCGCGCGCGGGCGCAGCTGTCGGAGTTGCTCTCGCGCGACGCCCCGTCCTTCCTGCGCGGCCCTCCAGGTCAGAGCCAGCGGCGGACCCCCATCCGCTCCTCCGCTGACGCGACGGCCGCCAACAGCACCGGCGCCCACCATTCCGTGCGCAACGTCAACAGGGAGGACGACACCTATTCAGCAAACGCGCACCCGCAGCACCCCCTCCGCCGTCCGTCACACAATCAAGACGAAGCGGCAGCGGCGGCGGCCTCAGTGGGGAGCTGCTTCACACTCCCCACCACGCACGACGTCGCGGGTGGCGGCGGGAACGGCGGCGGTCGCCACACAAACACACATGTGTTGACCGCAGCCGATGGCAAGCCAGCCGCCAGCGCGCACCCCGCGCTCGACGACGAGAACGAGAATGATGATAATGACTCGGACAGTTTCTTTGCCGCCTCCTTCCGCCGCACCCCCGCGACGGCGGGCCCCCACCACCAGCACCAGCAGCAGTTCCAGCAGCACTTGCAGCAGTTCCAACACCAGCAACAGCACCAGCACCAGCAGCAGCAACACACGACGGCGGTACCGCCTGCAATGCGCCTCGAGCAGCAGCACCAGCAGCAGCAGCAGCAGCGCGATGCTCTCCGTGAGAGTCAGCAGGCCCCCATTACCGTGCCCATGGCGGTGCCAACGGCGTTGCCGCACACGCGCACGCACACAAACGGCAGCGGCAGCAGCGGCGGCGGCCGGCCGGCGGGGCATGAGAGTGGCAGCTACAGCATCCCCGACAGTCCGGGGCTGCTGGAGGAGGAGCTGACGCTGCGCTCACCGCTCGTGCGGCGGATGGCCGCCGGCGAGGACCAGTGGAGCCCGCGCTCCGGGGCGGCAGGGCCCGTCAGCCGCGTCGGCGAAGTCGAGGAGCCCTTTTCGGGCGCTGACGTGTCGGCTTCCCCGCAGCCCGAGGGCAGCAGCGAGGTGCACGCGCGGACCGTCGCCCAAAAGCACTTGGCGACCATGGCGGCGGCGGCACACCGGGAGCACGAGGAGATCGCCGACGCGTACAACTCGAGCAGCTGCAGCCGCCACCGCATGGGCGAGGACGGCGCCAGCGTCGGCGTCAGTGCAGGGGCGAGCGGGGACGGGGACGGCAGCGGGGCTGCGGGCAACGCGAGCGAGCTGAACTCTCAGCCGACGACGCCGCAGAGTACCCAGACGGAGGCGGCCGGCCACGTGCGCACCTTCTCCGGCGTGACCACTGCCGCGGCCATGGTGGCCCCCCCGCCAGCCGCGCCCAGCTGCCACGTGGACACAAGCCTCGGCCACGGCAGCGGCGTGCCGACCCCCGCGGTGTTCGCAGACCGCGGTGAGCCTGATGCACGTACGGCTGCCACCGTCGCCACCGTAGGCGGTGGTGGCCGTCCGCAAAACCGCACCGCCGTCGAGGATGCGCTTTTGGTGGAGGACGCAGAGGACGACGTGGCGGCCGCCACGCGCGGCCACGTCGTGCTGAACCGCCGCGAGGACTACAACAGCAACAGCAGCCGTCCGAGCAACGAGAGCGACTCTGCGCATGGGCGGCGCTTTAACCCATTTAGCGACCCAGTCGGGGCGGCGGCGGAGGAGTGCCGCGTGCCGACCCGGTCATCCTCCGTGCAGGGCGTGCGGCCACCACCACCGCCGGCGGCGGCAGCTGTCCCGCTCAATCCATTCCAATCTCTGGACAACAAGAGCGTGATGCCTCTCTCCGGGGCGAGTACGACTGCAAACAACAGCAACAACAACAACAACAACAACAACAACAACAACGCGCGCGGCCGCCTGCCCCCTCCCGGCCCCAGCGGCCCAGTGAGCCACGCTTTTATAAACGGCTCCTTCCACAGCGATATGCAGTCCGAATCTACACAGACCTTCCACGAAAACCCGTTTGCTGCAGCTGGCAGTGGCGCCTACGGCGAGGACACGGGCAGCGGCAGTCGACGACCGCAGTCACAGGTGCCGAGCATTCCACCGCTGCCGCCATTCCGTCACCTCCACCAAACGTCGCCTCCCGCGGTGGCTGCCGGTGCTGCCACCCCCTCCTCCGACACTGCTCTGCGGGAGTCGTGGAATGAGGGGAGCACGAGCCACCTCATAACACCGACGTCCGGCACGGCGCCGGTAGAGAGGGAGCATAATGGCGGCTTCGGCGGCTTCGGCGGCGCCGGTGCGATGCACACCCCGCGAACGGCGGCCGACCCGCCCGCCACCGCTGCAAACACGAACACAAACAAGACAAGCCATCACGCGCACGAGGCCAGCGCCAACCGCTTCGGCATGTCGCCCTTCGTGCGCACCGCGCAGACGGAGGACTCGCCTGCGCCCCACGCTCCGGGCACGCGCGCGCCTGGACCTGGTTGTCTCGCGGCGGAGGGGCCCGCCGACGACGATGACGCGGAGGACGAGGGCGAGGACGTGCAGTGGGACGGCGAGGGGCGGCAGCACAAGACAAAGGAGACGGGAGACGTGCAGGAGGACGAGGACGAGGAGCAGGAAAAGAGCACCGAGGGCGAGTGCGAGCTCACGATGGCGGCGACGATGGACGGCGACGAGGTGCCCGAGAGCCCGCCGCAGCCCCCGGCGCTGCACCTTCACGGCCAGGACGCGCGGCCGCAGAAACACGCGGTCTTGAATCCGTTTGCGGAGGAAGCGAACCCTTTTGGCGGGCGCCCCGCCGCGCTGCTCGACACGAGCGACCTGCAACAGGGCCGCGACGCGCCCATCTCTCGCTCGACGACGAGCCTTATGTCCCCCTTGCAGCTCAACTCGGGGGCTGCGGCGGCCGCCGTTGCCGCGGCCATCGCAGTCCCTGCCACGACCGCAGCGGCGCCAGCGGCGCTTTCGAAGTTGTCGGACTCGCTGTCGGGGACGGGCGACGCGCCACCGGCGTCCACCACCGGCAAGCGGCAGCCGCAGAAGCGCTACGCTCCCTGCTTCGCCCTCTTCCTCCCCGACGGGGACCTGATGGTGTGCTTCAACCCTACTTTCAAGGGCACGAAGCCCCCGGCGCGGCGGCCACCTCCTCTGCCACAACAACAACATCAACATCAGCAGCAGACTAAGAAGTACCTCAGCACGCCAAACGATGAGCAGCTCGCGCAGGGGCAGTCGCACCCTGTGCTGTACCCCACCTCCGTCGCCATCGCCCTGGCGCCGAGAGGGGAGCACGCGGAGGTGCTGGCCGACAGCGACGGCAGACCGTGCGTGACGCACGGCACCATCTGCCGCAGCACGGCCGCCGGCCGCCGTCACGCGTCCCTCCTCCGCTATCTCTCGACGAGTGCCCTCTTCACGTCGCCGATGGTGCGCCCCGAAGAAAGCGTGTTTGTTTCGCCCGACGGCTCCAGCCCGAGCGCGCCGCTCCGACACCTGCTACTGGAGGTGCTGCGGCCCACTCTCGGCTGCCCCCTGCTGGCGGTGGTGCTCAACGTGCTGGTCGAGGACGCGTGCGGCTGCCCCTACTTCACCTGGGAGAAATACTCGCCGGAGGCTGAGGCGCAGCAGGGCGGCGCCGCCACCAGCGGCTACGCCTTTCTCGCCCATCTGCTCATGCGGGACCAGGAGGAGGCGGTGGGCAGGCACGGCGGTGCGGCGGCTGACCAGGCGTTGCGGGTGGCGGCACCGACGGCCGGCCCCGCGGCGGCGCCGCGCACGACCGTGGAGGAGAAGGAGCGGCTGCTGCGCGAGGTGCAGCGCCTTGTCGCGCTGGGCCGCCGCGAGGAGGCGGTGGACGCCGCCCTCGAGGCCCAGTGCTACACCCAGGCGCTGCTCATCGCGATGCTGTGCCCGACGAAGGAGCACTACGTCCGCGCTATCCGCGCCTTCGTGGCGGCGGAGATGGCGGCGGAGGCCCCGCTGACGCACGCGCTGTGCCTTTTTAACGAGCTTCCCACCCCGCCCTTCACGGCGGCGGCGGAGGAGACCGGCGAGGGCAGGGAGCAGGCGGCGGCGCTGGACGCCGCGGCCCTCGCCCGCAGCTGGCGCGTCCACGCGGCCACGCTGCTGTCCAACTGCACCCGAGAGAGCCCGCGGCAGCTGCTACAGCTGAGCGACGCGCTGCAGGCGGCCGGGCTGGTGGAGGAGGCGCACGTGTGCCTGCTGCTCCTGCACTTCACGCCGCTGGGGGGCAGCACGCTGCGCGACCAGAGGCGGCGCTACATGGCGGCGCTGGAGGCGGGCGGCGACGGCGCGGCGGTCGTGCTTCACGCGCCGCGGCCGGACGTGCTCGGGATGCTAGAGGAGCTGCGCCGCCGGCTGGGCGTCGTTGGCGGCCACTACGATCCGGTGCATCGCGCGCGCGCGGCTTTTCTGACGCCGGCGTCTATCCTCCTGACAGATGTGCTGCAAGAAGCGCGCCTGGCATTGCAGCTGACCCTGCCAGAGGAGGAGGAGGACGAGGGCTCCGTGGAGGAGGCGGAGGAAGACAACGCGCCGCGGACGCCGCCCGTGGTGCTGCACGGTTTGCCCGAGCGACCGCTGCGCTACACCTTTGCCTTTCACTGCATGCAGGCGCTCTGGGTGCAGGAGGTCGGCTTGCTGACGGGGCGGCCAGCGCCGGGCAGCGTCGGCTGCGAGGCCCCGCGGCGCGATGTCGCGGCCGACCTGCTGGAGGCGATGCCGCCGTTCGCGCCCCCGGCGGGGAGCCCGCCGCACACACTCACGGAGGTGTTTTTGAGGTCTCTCTCGCACGGCCGCATGCCGCCGCCGCCACCGCCGCAGCAGCAACCACAGGAGCAGCAGCAGCCGCCGGTAGATCTCAAGAGCAATGCGAACTCACCCCCGCCACCGCAGCCACAGACACAGCAGCAACAGCAACAGCGGCCAGCACCGGATGCAGCAGCGGGGCCGGGCCGGGCTTCTGCGGGCCCGCCGCCGCTTCACGCGCCCCCTCTTGCTGGCAACAGCAGCCCCAAGAGCCAGGCAGCGAAGGCCATGGGCGGCCCCCCGCCGCCCAGCGCGAAGCTGCTGCCACCACAGCCCTCACCCTCCGCGGCGGCGGGTGGTGTCGGCGGCTCTCGTCCGCCACCGCCGGCTGTGCGGCCGGGAGCGCCGCCTCCGGGCGCTGCCCCACCAGCCGACCGCGCCGTGTCGTCACCGCGCGGTGGTGGCAAAGAGGCGAAAACACCACAACCACAACAACTAGAACATCAGCAGCAGCAGGAACAGCAGCAGCCGCAGCCGCAGCCGCAGCCGGCACCAGCGCGCGGACGCGGAGCTGGAGACGGCGCTTCTTCCAAGGGCACCACATCAGCAGCGGCAGCGGCGGCAGGGAAAGAGGAAAAGAAGCCCTCCCGCCGGTCGCGCTCGCTTGACGCCCTCATGGGCTTCTTCCGCCGCGGCGCGAGCAAAGACGGCCACAGCAACGCGGACAGCAAAGGCGGCGCGGAGGACGGCGGCGGGGCGGAGGGCAAGGAGAAGAAAAAGGCGAAGCCAATGATTATCGACACGACGCCGCCGCCCAAGTTCGATGCCGCCACCGGCCGTTGGCTGTTCGAGCAGACGGAGGAGGAGAAGGCGCAGGAGGCGATGACCAAGCAGGGGCCGCCGAGGATGGCGCCCCGCGCGAACCCCACCGCCCCGCCATCATCATCATCGCCCGGCGGCGAGGCCGCGGCGCCGCCCAGCGGCGGCAGCGCGAAGAGAATGACGCTGCCGCCGCCGGGCGGGCCGGGGCCGCGGCGGGGACCAAGCGGTGGTCGACCGCAGTACGTGGACATGTTCAATAGCTGATGAGCCCCACTGATTTTCTCACTGTAATGAAAGGGGTGTGTAAAGAAAGAAAAAAAAAAAGGAGAGAGAAAGTGTTAATGAAAAAAATGAAAGCAGCGTAAATTTTTTTTTTGTTTTTTGCTTGAATTATATCTAGGCTTATTTAACATCATAATCTTTACACACGTTCTGTAACAAACATTATTATTTCTGCGAGTTTAATGAACAATTATACTGTACTCCCTTACTATATAGGAAATAGGCTTTATTTTTTTTCCCCTGCACAAACAATGTGACTATGTTTCGTTTTTGCGATACAAACTTTATAGTCACTAAATTTATGCAATTCGTATATTAATATAAACATGCGCTATAATGGCTAGCAAAAAAAAAAATGTACAGACTACTGGGTGCACTTACACTGCTTGGCAAGATAAGAAGCCTTTATTTTTTTATTTTTTTATTTTTGCATTTCAATACAGCACAAATATAGTTGCTCTACTTTCCCCACCTACATTTTTTTTTCCTTTTTTTTATTTCTTTCGTCTTCGTGATAATTAAGAGCTTCTTGATATTAACACAAAACAATACAACCATTTTTTTCTTTTTTCTTTCTCTTCATTATTACTAATATTATTATTATTATTATTATTATTGCCCTTGACAACCTAGTCGAAGGAACAACAAAGATATATATATTTATATATATATATATATAATTATTATCTTACCTCTATTTCCCACCCCCTTTCACCATGACCGACTCTGCTTCCCCCCCGAAGCTGTTGAACCCCACCTTAGGCATCGACCTCGGCGCGGACACGACGCGGCTGGCCTACCTCCAGCTCGAGCGTCCGATGCCCACCATTGTACGCAATGAGCTGAGCAATGAGGCGACCCGTACAATGGTCACCTTCGGCGGCGCCAGCGACGGCCGCTGCTACGGCGAGAGCGCCGCGAGCAAGCAGATCACGAAGGCGCGCGAGACGGTGGTCGACCTCGCGACGTGGCTGTACGGCGGGGAGAGCCCCAACGACCACGGGGCCCCGAAGGAGAACAATCTGAACCAGCTGCGGCACCTCAGCGGCGCCGAGCTCCACGCGGCGCAGGTGGCGGCCTACTTCATCAAGAGCATGCTGCGGCTTGTGGACCAGCACCCTGCCCACGTGCAGCGCATGGCGCACACCGCCGGCACCGCGCCGGCGGAGGGCTATAGTATCAACCACCACCTTCCTGTGTGCGTGGCGGTGCCGGCCGTCATCGGCCCCGCCGGCGTCGCCGCGGTGCGGCAGTGCTGCCTGCTCGCCGGCATCCCGCAGTCGGAGACCTTCATCGCGCGGAGCGACGAGGCGGTCGCGGTGTACATGCACCACCTGCACTACGCCAACCTGCCCTCCCAGCGCGCGGCGACGCCGCAGCCGCCGGCCGTCGTCGTCATACTCGACGTGGGCCAGAGCACCATGTGCGGCTGCGTGCTGCAGGCGAGCCAGGAGCGCCTCGCGAAGGTGGCGACGCACGCGATTGGCACCGGCAGCGGCGACATCGATATCGCGCTCTGCGGCTACGTGTACGAGGAGATCGCGAAGAAGCACGCGAAGGAGCTGGTCGAGCTCGCCGGCGCGCACGCCAGCGGCGACGCCACCCACGGCCTGCGCGGGAACGCGAAGGCGTGGCGCAAGCTGATCCGGGAGTGCAAGAAGACGAAGGAGGTGCTCTCCTCGGTCGAGGAGTCCAAGGTGCAGCTGGAGGGGCTCATTGGCGATCTCGACATCGTCGTGCCGGTCAGCCGGACGACGCTGGACCACCTCATTAGCCCTATCCTCTCCGAGATGCGCGAGATGCTGCACAAGCTGCGCGAGGCCGCCCTCGCCGTCTCGGCGGCCGGCGCGCCGCTGCGCGTGGAGGTGATTGGCGGCGGCTGGCGCACCACCTGCGTCGCGGAGCTGATCAAGCACGTGTTCCAGGTCGACCGGCTGGGCGTGTCGCTGGACCCGAACCTGGCCGTCGCGGAGGGCGCGGCGATTCTTGCCGCGCTGTGCGCCTACCCCCCCACCACCGCCGCCGCCGCTGGTGCCGCTGATGGCGCCGCCGCCGCAGACGTCAATGTGGAGGCGGCGGAAGGCCACCGCCACGCCGTGCACACGGTGCAGCTCGAGGGCTTCGAGGTGACCGACGCGAGCGCGGTGACGGCGGCGCAGCTGTCGGAGCAGCAGGAGGCCGCGGTGGTGGCGTGGTCGGCGATGGAGCTCAAGCTCGCCGAGATGGATCAGTTTATCAAGGAGCGGCTGCAGCTCATCAACGAGCTCGACTCCTTCGTGCTGCAGACGATGGACGCCCTCGCGGCGGCCCTCGCCCCGCCCGCGGAAGCGACGGAGGAGGCGAAGGCGGCCCTCGCGTCGCGGGCGGCGGAGGGCCACCAGTACCTCTGCACCATCTCCGACTACATCAGCGACGACTGCCACGGGGACCCGAAGGAGCTCGTGGAGGCGAAGCTGGCGCAGACCCGCGCGCACATGGCCCAGTTCTTCCCCGAGCTCGTCGCCTACCACGCCGCCGAGGAGCAGAAGCGGCGGGAGAAGGAGGAGGCGCTGCGCCAGCTGAGCGAGGCCCACGCCCAGGAGCTCGAGCGCGGTGACGGCGACGACGGCGATAGCCTTAAGACGGACCCACAGCGGCTGCGGATGGCCCAGCGCCGCCGCGAGCAGGGCCAGGCACTTTTCAAGGAGGAGTGCTGGACGGAGGCGCAGAAGCGCTTCGTCCAGGCCCTCGCCATCCTCGGCCAGCTCTACGACCTGAACCAACCGGAGACGCTCGAGCAGCGCCGCGCGATTGCGCTCTCGTGCCACCTCAACATCGCCTCCTGCAGCATCAAGCTAGAGCTGTGGCGCAACGCACTGAACAACAGCAACAGCGTCCTCGAGCTCGCGCCCGATCATCCGAAGGGCCTCTTCCGCCGCGGCCAGGCCCGGCTCGGGCTGCAGGAGCTGAAGGAGGCCGTGGAGGACCTGCAGCGGGCGGCGGACCTCAGCCAGCAGGACGCGGCCGTCGTCGCCGAGCTGCACCGCGCGCGCGAGGCGCTGGACAAGCAGAAGGCGCGCGAGAAGAAAATGTTCTCCAAGATGTTTGCGTAAAGGGAGTGACAAAAAAAAACAAAACAAAAAAAAGACAAAGCTTAACTAGACGAAGAAAGAAACAGAGAGAAAAAGGGCGAGAGTGCTCGCGCACCCGTAGCGAATTTTTTTTTTTTTTTGAACTAAATTAAAACATACAAACAAAAAAAAAGAACAACGACACACACAGAGGCGTGGCGAGAAAAC
>AUXK01000187.1:0-12207 GCA_000482165.1 Strigomonas oncopelti | reverse complement strand
GGATAGCGTAGTACGCTATTTGTAAAGTATATGTTTATATATATATATAAGTATATATGCCCAATGCGGAACATATCGAATAGTACATTTTTTTATGTGTTGTTGTCCATTATTATAACCACTAGTTGACTAAAAAAAAAAAAAAAAAGGAAAAGGCGTGAGAAATAATAATTATATACGAATAAGAAAGTGAATTGGCAAAGTCCAATAGAGCAACTCTAAAATCAAGAAAAGGACTTTACAAGTTGAAAAAAGAAAACAAAGACAAAAAAAATAAATAAAAAGCAACTGGATAAATTAAATAAAAGGGTCAATTTTTTATTATAATAGTCTTCGATTCGTAAAATAAAAAACGACGGAAGTTGTTAAATATGCGAATTGCGAGGAGAAAACAAACAAACAAACAAAAAGCAAATTATGCTGACAACAAGAGAGAAAGAGAAAACGGAACGAAATAACTAGAAATAGGACATTGGTGCCCATTATAATATATATGTATATATATTTTACCATCCTTCTTAAACGTTATTAGTTTTTTTTGTTTATATTCTCATCCCTCCCTGACCACCACCTCATATGCAGTACTCTTGCTCACTATCTTCGGACGATTTAAACTCATTCACCACACTTGCTGCCTGCGTCTGAAACTCATAAAGCAAGGAAGAGTACGTTGAGGCAGAGGCCGCTGTAGCGGTGGCACCCCCACGCATGGCCGAGCTCTGCCCTCCTCTGGTATTGGAGGCATTCTGGTTGTGGTTGCTGTGGTCGGCACTATAGCTGTAGTTACAAGCATTGGAGGTGGTGGCTGCACTGTGGTTGTTATTACTATCGTGGCTGCTCAGCAATGTAACGACATTATTATTATTATTATTATTATTATTATCGCTTCTATTTGGCACAGCCGTTGTTGTTGTCATTGTCGCAGCAGCAACCGCAGCAGCAGGACCCACTCTTGTTGTTGTAATCGATGTTGCCATGGAAGTAGTTGGGTTCACTTTTGCGGCGGGCGCGGTGGCGGTGGCGACGCCGGTGCTGCCGCTGCCCATACTCAAGCTCGCGTTGGTGACACTGTTTGTGTGCGCCTTCAACGGCGCCGACGTCGCAGAGGACTCGGCTAATGTTTTGAGCACATCTTCCAGCGTTCCCTTCTCGTACCGCGTGCGCATGGTGGACCCGAAGCTGGCGTCGGACTCCAGCGGGTGGCGGCCGTAGCTGGTGCCGCCGCCGGCCCCGCCGCCTCCGCCGCCCAGGCTCGAAGGCACTTCCACCGCATTCAGCGCCGCCGCGGCCCCGCCACCGCCGCCACCAGCGCTGTTGCGGTACGCCGCGGGTGACGATGCGCTCGTCGTGCTGCTGTTGCTGTGCATGCTGGCAGTGCGGAACAGCGGCGAGCTCGAAAACGAGGTCGCGAGGCTGGTCGTTGCGACGCTGCTGCTCGCTGTGCTGTTGTAGCCAGAGTGCAGGGGGTGGCGGTGGCGGTGGCGCTGCGCCCGCCTCGCAAATTTCTGCTCCTCCAGCTGAAACACAGTCAGCACATCCCGCGGGACGTTATTGTTGTTGTTATTATTATTGTTGTTATTGTGCGTGGCGGCGGCAGCGCTGTTGCTGTGCAGGGTGAACGAGCCGATGCTCGTCCGCGGCCCGCGCGGGTGCGTGCCAGCGCTCAGACCATTCGCGTTGTACGTGCTCGCGTTTGTGTTGGGTTGCAGGGCACCCCCAAAAGCGACCGGGTGCGAGACACTGAGGAGCGAGGCGCGGCGGAAGCTGCCCGACAAGGCGCTGTTTTCCTTCACCAAAAGGGAGTCAGCATTGTTGCTTTGAGGAGGGGCGCCTTCATTTGGGGGGAGGCTGGGGTGCGACGCGCTGTTCTTGTCTAACACACTGCTGGCGTTGCTGCCCAGCGTGTTGCTGAAGCCGAGCGGCACTTGCAGCAGTTGCTGCTGCTGCTGCTGCTGTTGTTGTTGTTGTTGTTGTTGTGTGGCGGCCTGGTGCACGGCGGCACTGTTCGCGAGCGGAGACAGAAACGAAAAGGTCTGCAGCCCACTGCTCGTGCGGCGTTTCAGCAGCTGCTCCGACTGCATACCCGGCGACGCGGGATGGGCCCCGTGGGCGGACTGCTGTTGTTGTTGTTGAGGTGGTGGACGCTGTGGCGGGGCGATTGTAGTGTTGGTGTTCGCGCCGGGGAAAACGGGGGAGCCCTGCAAGTGCTCCGAGAGAGGCGAGCGAAGACCAGAGTACTCGCGCGGCCGCAGCGGCGCGGGCGAGGCCACCTTCTTTGCCTCTGTGCTCGTCGCACTCGCGCTGAGGGCGGTATTGTTGTCATTGCCCGTGTGACCAGAGCCGCGCGGAGGCGTGTGCATCGGCGGGCGCGAACCCGACAGTGACACGACGACGGTGCTGCCGCTGATGTTTTTATTGCTGCTCGCCGCGATGGGCGTGCCAGCCCCGGCGGCGCCCACCGTGGAGGCCAAGTTCACACTCGACTCGTTGATGTTCGCCTGCACCTTGCGCTGTGTCTGGATGAGCTCCTGCGCACGCAAAGACCCAAAGGTGCGCGACAGCCGCTTCGACGACTCCGTAAAGCTGTTATTTTTTGGCGGGCTGTCCTTTCGCTTTGAATGGGTATGGTGGCGGTGGTGCTGCTTCTGCTGCTTCTCCTCGCGCTGCTGCTGCGCCTGCTCCACTTTTCGTATAAACCGCTGTGTCTCTTTACGATGAAAGTTGCCGAAGGAGGAATGCGAGGAGTTTTCGCTGTTGCTGCCATCCTCTTCGCGATCCTCATCGGCGTCATCGGCGTCGCCGCGGGAGGCGGTTGCGGCGGCTGGGCTCTTGTCGTCCTCCCCACTACCGCCACTGCTGCTGCCGTGCGTGCTAGCCTCCGCGGCAACGGCCGCCGTCGCCGCCACAAACGCCGCCGCCGCCGCCCCGGTCGAAGTCGATGTCGCAGCGGTGGAAAGGGGAGAGTGCGATGCTGCTGCTGCTGCTCCTGCATGCGGGCTGGCTTCCTCGGCGACCCTCGCGTTGCCGCGCCGCCGCTGCTCCTCCTGCCCTTGCTCGTACTTGTCCTGCTGCTGCGCCATCGCCGTCGTCGTCGTCCAGGACCACTGGTCGGCGTGCAGAGGGTGGAAAGACAAAAGCTGCAGCACTGTGTTGATGGTCTCCGGGTCCTCCTTGCTGCCGAGCTCGCTGAGAAGGGGGTTGACGTCTGCCGTCGCCGTGGATGGCACCGTCGGGGAGGCGGGGGAGGGCGCCTGGGTGTCGTCGCGCGACTTCGCGGTGGCTGCGGAGATGGCAAAGACACCAGACCCCGCTGCGGCCGCGTGCGCGGTGCTCTGGGTGATCGGGTTGGTGGCGTTATTAGTATTGTTAGTATTATTTATGTACGCGTTTATGTTGGATTGCGACACCGGCAGGCTCTCGTTGTCATCGTGCGCACGCACGAGCTCAAACAGCGGCGCACCGTCGTCGTCCGACACATCCCCCCCCTCGCGATTCGGCTGCGGTCGCCGCTGGTGTTGCTGTTGCTGCTGCTGCTGCTTTTGCTTCCGCATCCTCTTCACCTTGGAGTTCTCCTCCTGCTGTGTGACCACAGGGATGGAGAGATCCATGGCGAACCGCGGCATCTTCTTGGGCTGTTTTGCGGCCAAGTGGGCCGCAGCGCCATCTTCGTCTTCATCGTCTTCAGCGCTCTCGACGTGCCTCTGTTGCTGCTGCTGCTGCAGTTCGTCCACCTCGGCGACAGCGCGAGGGCGTGCAGGGCGTGGACCACCGCCACCGCCGCTGTCCTTGCCGTCTGCCGCCTCTTCGCTGCTGTCGGTCAGTGTGCTGTCGGCCGCCAGAGAGTGGTCGCCCGCGGCAATCGTTCCACGCTTGAGAAAGCGAAAGTGCTCGAAGGCTTCATTTCCGCTGAGACTGCTGCTGCTGCTGCTGCTGCTGCGAAGTGAATGAGCGTCATCGTCGTCGTCGCCAGTTTCACACTTCTGACCGGCCGCCTTGCCGTGCTGGTGGTGGCGGTGGTGACGGTGGTGCACGTCCTGCACACGAATGAGCTCTTTGAAGAAAGTCAAGTCGCTCAAGTCGGACAGCAAAGTGAGCACCTCGTTTCGCTCCTTCACCGCTTTACTAGACACATCCAATGTCTGCCAGTTTTCGTTCTCAGCGTGAAGGCCATACGGGTTGCCGTTGCTGCTGTCGCGACGGCGGTGGTAGAGAATGTCTTGTATTTTGCTTCGCTGCAGCGCGTTGCTGCCATACCATTTGCTCTTCAACATCGCGCTGACTTTTTCCTCACTCGCGCTGCTGCCGCTGTTGTTGTTGTTGTTGCCCTCCACGTGGTCCTGCGGCGGTGGCGAATCGTTGCTCATCTCTTCCAGCGAAAAGCTGTTTTCCTCCGACAAGACGGAGTGCTGCTTCATGAACATGCGCTGCTCCTCGTCCAGCTTCCGCACAAAAGACTTGGGCAGCTTTCCGTTTTGCGAGAACATCGTGCCATTGTAGTTGTTCGTGCTGCTCGCGCCCGCGACGGAGTGGCTCGCGTAGTGTAAGTTTGTGCTGCTCGTCCCAAAAGCCGCGTCGTCGGTGCTGCTGTTGTTGAAGTTATTGTTATTACTATTACCATTGTGCGAGAACGTGAACGCGTCGACCGCGGTGTGGAAGAGCGGGTGCTGCGCTAACGCCTCTTGCACGAAGGAGATCTGCTCGCGCACCGAAGGGGCGTGAACCTGCTGTTGTTGCTGCTGCTGGTAGTGCGATTGGCGACTCGTCGATGATGCGTGGAGCGAGTTGCCACGACTCGTGGCGCCACTTACGCTTGTGGCAGTTCCACCACCGGCACCACCGCCACCTGCGGCAGCGGGGCTCTTTTGCGTCGCAGCGGCAGGCAGCGACTTGGGCACGACGAACGATGGCAGCTCAATGTGAAATAGGTTGGAGCTGCTCGCATCCTTGCTGGTTTTGTTTTCATCCTTGCCGGACGCGGAGGCGGAGGCGGCGGGTTGTGGTGGTGGCGTCAGCGGAGGGAGCAGCGTTGCCGCCGGCTTCGCCACAGCGTGTTTTCCGTCACCCGCGGAAGGGTCCATGTGGGCAGATGGCGTGGCCTGGGCCGACGGCGGCGGCGGTGGTGTCGCGGTGTTCACCTTGTGCTCCTGCTCCTCTAGCTGCCTCTTGCGGGCTTGCATGGCGGCCATTGCGGCGGCGGCGTACCCCGTCAGCGGGCGTGCCTTCGCCTTGCGCGCCGCCTCTTCCTCCGTCTCCTCGTCGCTGCCATCGAAAGACGACGTGGCCGCGCCGTCTTGTTCGTTATCGGTGCTGTGTTTATAGTTGTCTTTTGCTTCCGCCGCTTTTTGTTCTTCTTTTTTCGCCGGGCCAGGCGCGGCCTCCTCTCCCGCCGTCACCGGACTGGGGTCCTCAAAGAAGTAGTCGTCCGGGTTGCTGTACGGCGGCGGCGGCACCACCTCTGCCGTGTCGGCGAAGCTAATACTCTTCCTGCGGCCGTACATGGCGGCGCCGCTGCTCGACACGGTGCTGGCTAAACCGGTCCCCACCGCGCTGACGTCCGCCTTGCTCGGGCTCGCGCTCGCGGCGGGCGCCACGGGCGGCAGCGACAGCACCGCGTCTGACTGCAGGGTGAGGTTGGCCGCCGAGTTCTTAAGCGCGGAGCGCAGCGCTTGACTGGGGCTCGTCACGCCGCCGCCGCCGTCGTGCTCCTCCGCTGGTGGGGTGATGGCGGGGGAGGGCACGACATGGGGCGCTGCCGCTACTTCTGCTGCTGCCGCCGCCTCCGCCTCCGCCGCTGTCACGGCCGCCCGCGAGTGCTTCGGCGATAGTTTTTCTTCCGGCCGGAAGAGAGAGAAGTGGACCGGCGTGGACTCGGGGCTGCTGCCACTCGCGGGGCGGGGGTGCGGCGCCGCTGGCGTCGTCGGCGCGGAGGCCTCTCCGGTAGATTCCTCCTTCTGCGTGGCCTCGGTCGCTGGTGGTGGCGGGGCCACAATTGCTTCTTCAAAATCACCAAAGTCGTCCTCGTCTTCGCCGTCGCCGCTGCCGCTTTGGGCGGCGGCGGCGGGGGCGGCATCCGCACCACTCGCAGCCGCAGTTGTTGCCTCTTCCTCTGTTACCGTCTCCTCCTTCCCTCCCTCTTTTTCTTTCTCGTCTTCGTCGCTGCCGCCGCCGTCGCGACTCAAGTTGGCTTTACTTATAGTGGTGCCAGTCGCGTTACTGAGTCGCTGAGCCTCGGCGTCCATTATTAAACTGAGCACCACATTGTCTCCCTCTTCGCCATGTCCCGCGGCGGCGGCGGTCTCCTCCTCCTCTTCCTCTTCTTCCTCCTCTCTTGAAGTTGAGCTGTTGTTAAAATTGTGCACAGTGGACGCCGAAACGTCAAAGCAGCTGAGTCCTGCGGCGCGGCTGCGATTGGCTCCACCATTGTTGTTGTTGTGGTTGGAGTCAGCTCGGTGCACATCACACAGCTTTGTAATGCGGTTGGCAAACGGGTTGACAACCGAAGCACTTGCTGCGCTGTTGTCTACCTTCTGCTGCTGTTGCTGGTGCTTGTTGTTATTGTTGTTGCTGTTCGAGTTGGCGTCGTTTGAGGATTTGACGATTGACGCGAATGAAAACGGCGAGAGCACGCGCGGCTTCTCTGCCCGCAATGGCACCCGAGGCGAGTCATCAGAGCTGCTGCTCGAGGAGGACGTGAGGGTGGTGACGCTCGTCGTCGTCGCGGCGGCGCTGGCGTGGCCGCCGCCCTCCGCGGGCAGCACCGCCGACGTCGGGGCGGACGGCGGGCGCGGCGCATCGCGGGGTGTCGAGTCGGCGTCCGCGGAGGCCGACGACGACGCTGGGAACGGGACCGAGACGGCGGAGGAGGAGCTGAGGGACGTCCGGGCCGCCGTCGCGGCGTCGCTGGAAGGCGGGGCAGGGGCGGCGGCGACCGGGACCGGGACCGGGACAAGCGGTGCTAGATTTTTTCTCACTTCTTCCTCGTCGTGTTGCAGCTGTTGTGCAGGCTCTTCGGCTTCTTCCTTTTCCTCTTCCTCCTTCTCTTTTTCATTTTCATCTTCTTTTTCGTTTTGCCGCTGCGGTTGCTTCTCGTCTTCACGCCCTTCGGCTTCTTGCGTGCCAGCCTTTTCGCCTGCTTCCTCTTTTTCCTCTTTTACCTCTTTATTCTTCGCACCATCGCCCGTGCTGGTGTTATTGCTGTCTTTGCTCGCATTGCGCACTTCCTCTGTACTCTCGACACGCTGCACGATGAGCTCGCTATGCAGCGTTGGCAGCGAGGTGTCGGTGACAAAGCTGAGTCGATCTCTCTCCACGTAGTTGCTACTTCCATTATTGTTATTGTTGTTGTTATTATTGTTGTTGCTATTGCTATTTGTGCGAGCCAGCTGCGACAGCTGCTGCTGCAGCTTTGCGCTCCGATGCAGGCTGTGGCTGACGCTATCGTCTGCCTCCTCGCCGTAACCGGCGAAGGCGCCGCCGAGGGCCGGCGCGCGGCCGCTGCAGCTGCCCGTGCTGGCCGTGTGCGCCATGAATGGCTGCGAGACGCTCGGCGAGGGGAAGTAGGGTGCCGTGGTGGTGGTGCAGTCGAAGGCGCCGCTGGTGCTGTTGCTGAGGTGCGTGTTGGACAGCATCGACGCGGTGTGGCGGTCGCTCCCCAGCGGACTCACGGCGACGCCGCCGCCGCTCATGATAACAGCGCTCGCAAAGGTGGTAAAGGCGCCACTGCTGCCAGCTGGAATCGGCAGATGCTGCTGCTGTTGCTGCTGCTGCATGCCTGTTGCGCTCCCCACAGCACCCTTCGCCAGACTCGTGATACCCTCTTCCCTATCCGCGCTTACCACTCGTGCTGCTGCTGCGGCTGGTGCATGTGAACTGGTTGTGGTGGCCACCGCCTCTGCCGCCGCGGGTTTCCTGTCCGGCTCGCCACCATCCTGACCTTGACGATCGGCTCCGTTGCCGCCCCCGTTTTCAGTGCTACTGTTGCTGGAGGACTGGAGCGTGTGCTGCTCTAAAAAGTGCGCGGTAAACGGCGGCACCGATGGCGGCGCCGGCGGATAGCGGTGCTGGGCCGTGGCTGCGGCCGCGGGCGCCGTTGCAATGGCCGCCATCGCCGCCCTCACCGCCGCCACGTCCGCCTGCACTGTCCCGCCGCCCATCACGTCGGTGTCGCTGCCCTCGTTTTCCTCCGCTTCGGAGGTAAGGGACAGCTTCTTCGAAATCTCCTCGTGCAGTTGGGCGCGGGCGGCAGCCGCGCGCTGCCCCTCTCCCGCTGCATCCGCATCGTTTGTGCCATCGCTGTCGTTCCTTTCTTCCTCCTTCTCCTCCTCCTCTTCTCCCTCTCCTGCTTCGTCGTGATGGCCAAACATGTGTTTTTTGAAGCGCTCGCGGCTCCCCGATGGCCGCAGAGTTTCCACAAAGGCTTCCTCCTCTTCATCTTCTTCCTCGCCTCCCCGCAGGCGCACGTCGTCTTTGCCGTCGTTCGGGCAGACGGGGCTCGGTTCCGCACCGCCGGTCACCTCCACGCCGTCCATCCCTTGCGCCGCTGCTGCCGGCGCGGGAGCTTGAAGAGGTGAGTGCTGCTGCTGAGGGGTGGGTTTGCAATTGTTGTTGTTAATATTATTATTGTTCGTGTTATGCGTGTTGTGTGGCGTCGGAGGCTGCGCGAGCCCCTTCGCTTGCACGGAATTAAGCCAGTCGGAGCGCATGATCGGCAGCGGGATTTGCTTGAAGTGGGCCGGAAATGGAGGGCAAAACTCGATCGCACTGAGCGTGCTGTTGTTCGTGTTGTTCAAACTGTTGTTTGTGTTGTCAAACGTGCTAATGCTGCAGTCGAAGTTAAACTGCGCGTTGACGGTGCCGTTGAAATTGTTGTTGTTGTTGTTATTATTATTATTAACATTGATTGCATTGTTTTTCAGTGAAGTGAAGGTTGCGGCCGGGTTGTTCGCCCGGTGGACACCGCCAACGGCGGCCGCGCTGGGCGGCACCAACGTACCCACGCCCCCGGCCGCCGCCGCCGCCACTGCACTCGCCAGGTTGCTCGCCATAAAAGGGGAGTTCATTGTTGTCGTTGTGGTCGTCGTGGTGGTGGTGTCGGTCAAGTTACTTGTGGTGTTGTTGTTGTGGCTCACGGAGGTGTTTGTGTTGCTGAAGTGATCGGTGAACTGCTGCGCGGCCGCCTCGCTGCTGCTGTGGAAGCTGTACCGGCTCCCGTCCGTGCGCCCGCTCGGCAAACTCGTCGTCTGATTGTTCAGCGACCGCGAGCTGCGCCGCGTGGCTGCCGCCGCGACGTTGCTCGTGCTCGTCGCGTTCGTGCGCACAGACTGGATGGACTGCGAGGAGTTGATGAGGGTGCCGAAGGTGGTGTCGCAGCTGTTGCTCGCGTTGTTGTAGCTCAGCTCGTAAGCGCCGGCGCTGAAGCCGAAGGACACCACGCCCTCCTCCGTCGCCCGGCGCGGTGGCACACAGCGGGCGCCACCCGCGGGGGCGGCGGCGGCAGCCCCGCTGCCGCCACCAGCGCCGCCCAACGCCCCCGCCCCCGCAGCCACGCCCTCCGCGTCCTCGCCGTCGCCCTGCGCGGCGGTGGTGGCGGCGGCCGCCTCCTGCTGCTGCTGGATAATTTGCAGCTGCTGCTGGAGGTGGTCGTGGCGCTGCGTGCTGTTGTCGCTGCTGCCGCCGGAGGGGAAGAGGGGTGAGAGCTGATCTTGCTCGTGAGTGGTATTTGGTGCCGCGGCGCCCTCCAGCGAATGCAAGACGGGCACCACGCCGGGCGGCCGCGCGGCACCGCCGTCGCTGCCCCTGCTCGTGAGACTCGATGTAGCTTGCGGGCCAGGATGGCCACCGGCGGCGGGGGCGCCCGCCGCGGTGTTGTTGCTGTTGCTATTATTACTATTGTTATTGTTGCTTGCGTTGTTGTTGCGCGAGGTAACGGAGTGGGGGATGCGCAGACTGCCGCTGTTGGTGTACGTCGGCGCGAGCGCCAGTTGTCGCCGCGCGGAGTGCTCGAATGTATCGGTCAGCTCGCGGTCCTCCTCTTCGGAGAAGAGCACCAAGGAGAAGGCCTCGCCGCCACCCGCCGCGGCACCCTGCTGCCGCTTTGGGGACCCACTGGAATGACTATTGGGTTTACTAGTATTGTTATTATTAATTGTAATTGTTGTGGTGGTGGCAGTAGCGCCATCGGCGGCGGCGATGAGGCCGGCATCGCCCCCATCCACGCTCGCACCGTGCGGCTTACGGAAGACAACCCCGAGAGAGGTCACCTGGGAAGGCATCACATTCTTGTCATGCGTCGCTGCAGCTCCGCCCACTTCGGCTGCTGTTTCCGTCCCTGCGGCCTCCAACGCGGCAGCGGGGGGCGCGGTGGAGGGCACGACAACGTGCTGTTGCGGCTGGCGGCGGCCGACGCCGTCGCCGCCGCCACCGCCGCCGGCGACGTCGGCCACGCGCGAGAAGCACTGCGGCGCGTGCACCCTCATCGCGGCCTCCTGACTCGCACTTTGACTTTGCGCATGGGGGTCGCAGCCCCCGCTCGCCGTGGCGGCGACGGCGTAGTGCTGCACGGCGCCGCGCACAACTGGCCGGCGCTGGGCGACCGCCACGGCCGCCGAGGCGGCGCTGGATGCGCCGGAGGTGGACTGCTGCTGTGGCTGACCATATTCTTCCTGCAAAAAGCTGCTGCCCTCGCTCAGAAATTTGGTGCTCGCCGCGGAGTAGCTGGAGCGGAAGTCCTGGAAGTCGATCAAACTACCATCTTCAACACTCGCCGCAGCATTGCTCTTGTCGTTATTATTATTATTATTATTAGTAGTATTGGCATTAATTTTTTGTTGATTGGTACTCGTGCTGTTGCTCAGGCTATGCGGATTGACTAGCGTGGACAAGGGCGAAGGCGTTGTGGCGGGTGCGGCCACCACCTCCGTCACGGAGGGCCGCATCACCGTGACAACCGCTTCCGCCGCTGGCGCAACGACGTCTTTTCCACCTAGAGCTGCACCATCGAAAGTCAGAGTGGCGCTATTTTTTTTTCTATCGTCTTCTTCTACTTTTAGTGGTTGTTGCTGCTGCTGCTGGTGGTGCGCCGCAGCAGCAGCGTTGCCCAGGGCGGCGCCATTCTCTGCCGCCGTTGTGCCGTTGGACGCCGCCCCCGCCTCTTCGGTCTGCTCGCTAGCTGCATGGTTTTTATCATGGTGGTGAATATGGTCATTGCTACTACTCTGGTTGCGCGTGTGATGATCAACGGGACTTCTAGTTATTGTATTGATTTCCGTGCTTCCGGCTTCATGACCAGGCACCCCCTCTGCCTTTACGGCTTCGACGTTTTGCTGATGTACACCGCTCGCGGTGGAAGCCGCCGTCGCCGCCACCGCTGCCGCGCTTGGCGTTGTGGTGTGAAAGTCGTCATTATTTCCGTCGTCCTGGTTGTTGGTCTGCGCTCCATACATGGATGGGGGGGAGGAGAAGAAAAAATCAATGTCGGTCGGCTGTGGCGATCCGCCACTGCTAAAAACGTAGTGGTTGTTCGCCGTCGTTGTGGTGGCTGACGCCGAGAAGTCCCCGAACAGGTCATCCAACGCATTGGAACCTACACTTCTTCTATCGTTGGGAATACTAGAATTATAATTATGGTTGTCGCTGCCGTGTGGTGGTGGTGGCGGTGGTGGCGCTATGGACGGCGCCGCGCCGGAAGGAGGCGGGTGATCACTAAACAGATCGTCCATGTTCATTTTTTTTTTTTTGCTTCGTTTTTTTACACTACTCTTTAGCCCACCTGCTTGCTCTTTTCCTCTTTTTTATAAAAAAATAGTTTTGCTTATAATATTAATACGTTTCTTTGTTTCTAATTATTTAGATTAACGCTTTAGTCGTGGAAACGCGCACAAATAAGTTTGGCGATAGTTGTGAAAAAAAACAAGAAAAAACAGCAATAACAAAATGGTGCACTACAACAGCTAAATGCTTTTTTTTTAATAACAAGCAAACTAACAAGATAAAAAAAAAAGACACAGAAAGCGAGAATAGTAATAATAATAATATCTGGAAACTAAAAGCACAAAAACAAACCAAAAAAGGGTCAATGTAGGTAAATAAATTAGATTCGGATATGTGGGTATATCTTACTTTTGATATGACAAACAAAACTAAAACAGAAAAGCAAGGAAAAAGAGAAAAAATAAATAAATAGAAGAGAAAAAAAAAAAAAACTAGAGA
>AUXK01000186.1:0-12275 GCA_000482165.1 Strigomonas oncopelti | reverse complement strand
TTTATTCTTAAAAAAAAAAAAACTATTCTACATATTTTTTTGTATAATTTGTTCATTATCATTACTCTTCTACCACTATCTTGATTACTACCTTTTTTTTTCCTGTTATTATTGCTATTACAATGAACTCTACATATACATATCTTTTATGTAAATGACCACCGACCAACAAGCACAAATACACACAAAAACACTTTTCCGCATATAAACAGCCATTATTCAAACTTATTGTTTATATTCTCAATATTAGTTTGCTCCTTTGCTTTCTGCGTTTCACTGGACCATTTGCAGCATTATGCTTTCAGATTTGCTCAGCATTATAACATGTCGAGCCAGTCTTTGTATTTGTTGCCTGTGCTACTATTTACGCAAATACCCCGCTGACTGTCTTTCCTTCTTTCTGTCTTTTTCTTTTCCTTTTTACTCTATCGTTTAACGTGAAAACTATAGTGAAGCTGAAAACTCAAATAAAAAAAAATTTATAACAATAATTACACTCACCTTATTATATTGTTATAACTATTGTTTTTGTTGCGTGTGTGTGTAAGTGTAGGACTGGGATCGCTTTTCCATTGAGTTGGACATACTATGGATGAATACGAGCTAGGACTAGATTCTTCCTCTAGCTCGACCGCTGGCCTGGGTGAGCCCCGCACGCTGGACCACACGCTGAGCCAGTCAGATTCTCTCGCGAAGCGGGATGGCAAGCTAATTAAACTTACTACTACCTACTCTAGTGACTGCGATGTGAATCGAGAGGTGGCGCTGACGCCAAAGCCGCCGCTCGGCTCGCGCCACTCCTATGACCTCACGAGCGCGCATGCCGTGCATAGCTGGAGCAGCCATAGCAACAACAACAACTACAACAACACCAGCAACAGCAGGTCCTCCCCCACCAATGTCGAGGACACGCCGAACCGTATCGCGCAGCGGCGCCGGCGCTACTCCGAGGCAACTGTAGATCCGTTGGCGAAGAGCGCACGCACGCCATCGGCCCCCAAAATGTACGACGACGTCGTCAACAGCGCGAGCGCCCGCGCGGGGTCTGTCTCGTCCGGCGTCGCGGACCACAACATCAGAGGGCCGCCGCCGCTGCGGCGCTCCCTCGGCGCTCGAAGCACTCCCACGCCGCCGCACGGCGGCCACAGCACTTCCATCAACTCGAGCAGCGGCAGCGGGAACGATTACCACGGCATTTTGGTGCCGACGCCACCGGCCGGCAGCGGCCGCGGCAGCATGAGCAACACGCCGACCTTCCGCATGCAGGCGTCTCTCTTAGATGGAAACAGTACCGAGTCGGGCACGCTCCCGATGACGGCGCTCGTGAACAAGCGCAACAACGCCGACAACTTCGACTACGGGCTCGACGCCCTCGGCATTCCGGTCGAGCAGCTCCGCGAGAGTCTGCCCCGCAGTGGCTCCTCGGCGCGCCTGGAGGAGACGTGGCGCAACAGCGGCGGCTCCGGCGCCGTCAACGGCCGCTTCCACGACGGCGGCGACACGTGGAGCTTGGGGAGCTCCTCCAAGGGTAACGGAGGGGACTACCTGCCGTCCATCTCGCCGCCCAAGTCGGGGGAGAGCTCCAACGCCAATCTTGCGCGCGTGCAGGCAGCTGCGCCAGAGCGGCCCACGTCGACCATCCTGGCGCACGCGCGGTGGAGCGGGCCCGACGGCGAGGCCCTGTACCCGGACGAGGGCTCCGATGAGGTGAGCTTCGACTCCGCCTCCCTCAACGACGACGACGACGCGCTGCTGGAGCGCTCCCCTGAGGGGCCCGCCCACAACAAGCTAAAGAAGAACTACGACGAGTTTCCGCTCGTCACCTCGATGGAGCAGAGCGCCGCCGTGGGGTCCAGGCTCTTCTCGATGCTCGCCGCGAACAACATCGGCGGCAGCAGCAGCGTCGCGCCCGCCACCGCCACGTCGCTGCTCGTCGACGACGCGCTGCTGCGGGACTTGACGTACTGCAAGAGCGCCGGCCTCGACGCGACGCCGCCGCCGTCGCACTCCGCCCCCTCGCCCGTGTGCGCGGCGCTCCTCTCAAGTGATGGCAGCGGGGTGCGCAGCGCAGAGAAGTGCCCCAAAGGGGTCTCGCGCTGGGTCTTGCCGCCGGTGAAGGAGTTCTGGAGCCTGTGCGGCGAGGCGCCGCGGCCCGCGAACGGCGGCGGCGGCGACCAGGACACCGACGTGGAGTCGTGGGAGCAGGTCGACACGGTGACCATCATTGAGCACAAGGGCGCCCACGCGTCGAAGCGCGCCGTGGTGACGGCCACCGGCCACCACATCACCGTCTCCGAGGGCCAAATGGAGGGCGACTGCGAGACGGACGAGTGCGTCATGCGCCAGGTCGGCACGACGGCGATGCCCTCCGTGCTTGTGGCCGAGGCCTGCTCGCGCTTCCTGCGGCAGGGGGAGAATGCCTTTGTCCTCATGGTGGACCGCTCGCAGAAGGGTCGTGCGACCAACATGCCTGTCGGCCCCGCGCGCGAGGTCGGCGCCGAGGTGGTGCGCGCGTACCTCAAGTACGCCTCCGAGTACGAGGGCGCGTCGATGCAGCTCAAAGTGGCCATTCTGTATTGCGTGGAGGGTGGCGGCTACGTGGACCTCATTTCTGGCAGCACCAAGGACGGCGGCGTGCAGCCGCTTGAGGTCGCCTCCTCTGCCATCGTCGGCCACTGCGTCGACGGCTGCCAGTGGCTTCTCGTCGACGACGCGGCGGACTTTGACGAGCTGCTGAAGAGCCTCGTCGGACGCGTCAGCGGGAAGACGCGCGGCATTCTGCTCACCCAGTTTCTCTTCCAGTGCCGCCATCAGCCGCCGCCCGGCTCCCGCACCCACAAGGGCGACGTCGTGATCTCAAGCTTTACCTTTACCTGCAGCCCTTTCACCGAGCAGTACGAGGCAATTCTCAACCAGCGCCCCGAAACCCAGTGGCGCCTCTTCCGCTTCGCGCTGTGCAAGGGGCCGAGCGCCGTCATTGTCATTGTCTGCGTGGACGAGAAGGACAGAGAGGCGGCCTACCCCCTCAGTCTTTTGCAGCGCATGAAGACGGTGCCGCACCCGCGCCCGCGGCGGGGCAGCGTCGCCGAGTACATCACCAAGCAGCGCGAGCAGGCGGCCAACCTGGAGTGGCGCAAAGGGTTCGCCGGTGGGGACAGCAAGCGGTTTGACATCCTGCTCGCCAAGCTGAAGGCGAACACAGACGACGCGGTCGCGTTCTTTAAGAACCCAATCAAGGTGCCCATCCCGCTCTATATCGAGTCGCGAAAGCGCGTCCTCTCCTCCTGCGTTGGCCGCGCGAAGGACTACCTCAAGCGCCGCAAGCTGCAGGGCAGCCATCCTGAGGTCATTGCCGTCCTGTACCAAGCGCCGGCCAACTCGACCCCCACCGCCTTGTCGTCGAGCAACAGCGGCATCATGAGCAACGGCGGGACCCCGAAAGGGCCGCGCCTCGCGGCGGACGGCGCGGCGCTGACGGTGTACTCAGGCGGCGCCTCTTCCAGCAAAGCGGCGGCGGCGAAGGTGCACCGCCTCGGGGAGGTGTGCACGTGGCGCAGCGGGAGGCAGCAGTTCCAGTCGACCGTCGTGGAGGGGCTGGACGGGCTCTTTCTGTCCGGCTTCAACACCAACCTCATCGCCGTGTCCCCGAGGCTCGACGCGGTGGGAGGGGGAGGAGGTGGCGGCGGGGGCGGGGGCGGCAGCAGCTGCACAAGCAAAAGTAGCGGCAGCTTCAACGCCCCTGGCGCGGAGGACTCCATGTCCGTCATGGTCGATGCCTTGTCCACCGCAGCCAAAAAGGCTCTCACTGGGGTGACCGAGACGGGCTCGCGCGAGGGCAGAGATTCCGCCTTCGCCACCACAGCCGCCGCCGCGCCGGCGGTCAAAAAAAAGACCCTCTCAGTCACAGTGAGCTTCTTCCACGTTCACAACAATCGCGTGGTCGATCTGCTCGAGGCGCCGCCGCCGCCGCCGCAGCAGCCGCCAGAGAAGAACGCCAGCGGTGCGCCATCCCCGCTCCAGCCGCTCAGGCTGCGCATTAGCCCGCTGCTCGGGTGCCTTCCGCACCCGTGCAGCCGCCAGACCGTGACGAGCGGCGCGGAGGTCGACGCCCTTGTGCAAAAAGGGCTCTGTGCCCTGGCCGCCTGCTGCCTGCAAGGCGATGGGGAGAGTGGCAGCGGCAGCCGCGTGTCCTTCTCCGTCCTCCACGTCGAGCTGAAGCAGCTGTCCACCAAGAAGGATGACATTGTAATGTCGCGCATGACCGGGGTGTCGCTCGGTGACCAGTACCGCGCCCTGCACAGGTGCATGGCCAGCCGCGCCGCCTGCGGCCGCACCAGCTCGCCGAGCGCGGCGCTCTTGTATCTCTCCGGCCTGCTTACGGGGCCTGCCGTGTCGGTGGTGGCGGCCGTGTTGGACCGGCGTCACCCGGCGCTCGACACGAACAACTTTTTGCACACACTCACGAGCGTGACCGCTCTGCAGGTCTCGCAGCCTATCCCGCTCGGCACCCTCACAGGGCTGCTGGATCGTCTGCACCGCGTGCGCGAGCGGGTACAGCAGAAGAGTTGTAGCGGCGACGGCGGCGGCTCGCCGAGCCACCCAACGACGGCGCGCGTCGCGGAGGGCCTCGCGCGGGTGGACTGCATAGTGGCCGACGTGCAGAGGCTGCTCAAGGAACCCAACACGCAGGAGGTCCCGTACTACCCGCGGTGGGAAGGCGACGCGGAGGAGCTCGAGGTGTCGGCGCCCCACCTAGGCGCGGAGTCGGCCGAGGACGAGGAGCCCGCGCAGGCCGACAGCGACAGCGAGGAGGCGAGGAGCCGGTACTACGGGGTGTGCTACCAGAAAGATGCGCCGCGGCACACCGGCGCGGGCAGCCCCAGCGGCCCAGAGGTGGAGCGCGTGCCGTCCATCGCCGTCGTGAGCACCGGCGAGATGGGCGACTTTGTGCGGCTGCCCAGCACAACCGAGGTGGAGGTCCCGCTGCTGAAGAGCGAAGAGGGCGCCCCCGGCGCGCGCTCCGAGTTCGCGGAGGTGGTGGAGATCACGCCGACGACGCAGGGGCTGAAAAGCAGTACGCTGGCGCGGGCCGTGTCGTGCGTGGTGTCGGGCCGCAACGCGGCCCTAGTCGCGTTCGACACGGCCTCGGCCGAGGTGCTCACCTCCATCTCGTGGCTGACGCTGCGGACGTCGATCAATCGGCTCTTCACCAGCCTCCTCGCCTCGAACCCCTTTTCCGTGACGTTGCGCATCGTGCTGCTGGAGGAGGGCAAGGAGGATCTCGTGACGGATCTGCTGTCGGGCAGCGACGCCGTGCCGCTGGTGCGCGCGAGCGTCTCGCACAAGGTGAAGCTCTCCCCGCTGTGCGGCCCCGTCGTCGCGGACGTCACCGCGGTGCCGGTGCAGACGGCGGCCGAGGTGGACGTCGCGCTCGGCGCCGCGTCGCTGATGGCCGCGCGGATACAACGGGAGACCCCATTCGATGAGCTCCACGGCGCCATGGCGGTGCAGCTCGTCGTCCACCAGGCGCCCCGCAAGGGACGCGGTGGGCGGCGGTGGACCGAGGGCTGGGCCACGGAGGTGAAGCGTGGCAAGGGGCTGCTGCGGAAGGAAAAGGAGTCGAGCGATATTTTGCTGTCGTCCTTCTGGTGCATCTGCGCGACGGGCGGCGCGGCGGCGTGGCTGCGGCCGCCGGCGTCGGTGGCGCCCGCGCTGCCCGAGCGCCCTGTGCCGGCGCTGCTCCGCTTCATCTTCGCCGGGCCGTGCTACACAACAGCGATTGCCGGCCTCAGCGGCTTCTCCGCCACGTGCTCCCGCGCGTCCAGGCTGGTGCTGCTGAAGCAGCTTTTTGCCCAAGTGAAGACGGTGCACATGAGTCAGCTGCGCGAGCCGCGGTACGGCAGCGTCGAGCTGTACGGGGAGTTTCTCGAGAGGTTGTCACGCGGCCGAAAACAGCACCAGCTGCAGCAGCAGCAGCAGAGCGCGTCCCGATCGTCACCCCTGACCCGACAGTCCACGGGTGGCGGGAGTGGGGAGGGCGGTGGCACGGTAAGCCTGGGCGCGCTGCTCCTGGAGGTGCGGGTGCTGCTGCAGCACCGCATGGAGATCGGCTTGCCAGAGCTGAGCAAGCCGCTGGGCACGCTTTCGCACGAGGCGAGCGCGTTCTCCTTTTTTGACGAGTCGTAAAGACTTGTCAAGTAGATATATAAACATGAGCAGAACAAAAATTTATAAATAAATAAAAAGAAAATGTGTATTTTTTTTTGGTGCGCATTTTAGTATATAAGTCGTTTTTTTTTTATTTTATTTGTTTGGCGGACGGTTCTATTTTATATACATATATATATAAATAAATATCATTGTTGTTATCATTGTTTTTTTTTTTCTTTTCTATTTTCTTTTCATTTTTTTTTTTTATACGTAGCTACCCAACCCTTTCCTTTGTTTCTTTTTTTTGCTCTTTCGTAAGAATAGAAAGTTGGAATAACCTATTTGAGTTTAAAGTAGCCACTTTTTTCTCTTCATCTAATTTTTTTTTTTTTTTTCCCTCTCGCTTGTTTCCTTTCCTTTCCTTTTCTTTCCCTTGTCTCTCTTTTTTATTATTTTATTCTTGTGCGTGGTAATTTTTTAATCCATATATTTCTCTGTGCACTTTAATGACAATAGCGACAACAAAACAACAAAAAAAAAGGGGGAAAAAAAACTTGTATTAGTTTCGTTTTTACTATATCTATTTTTATTTCTTTTATCAATCGTATCGCTTTTGCTAACATCTATTTTCAACCAAAATAATTTCTCCTGTCTCCTTTTTCTTTTTGCTGTGTACAATTATTTACAATTCTTTATTTATTCATTTTTTTTTTTTCAATTCAGATAAACGTAAAATAAATATAGATATGTTTTTCTGTCTGTACTCATTTCACTCACTTTTGTTCTTCTTGCGGAAGCCAATTATGCAATGCCACTCTTTTCATTTTTTTATTCTCTTAATTATTACTATGTGTCACATATTTGTAACCTCTCTGCTTTCCCGCTTTATCTTGTCAACCTAGTAGTTTATTTTTTCGTTGGTTTTTGTGTTTTCCCCCTTTTTTTTTAACATATTTAGTTTTGCGTTAAAAAGAAAAGAATCTGACCCTTCAGTTTATTGAACACTCGTCAATAAACTTTCAGATCTTTTTTTTCTCTTTATTTGTTTGTTTTCTCCTCATTATTTTTTTTTTTCTCTAAATTAACGGCTCTTGTACCTTGTCACGACTTGTTCGTCTTTTTTTTGTTCCGACTGACTCCATTACATCGTAACATCTAACATATATTACTACCCAGCAGTAATCACAAACAACATGGCCAAGGAAAAGGAAAAGGAAAAGGAAAAGAAGCACACCTCCAAGTCTTCTTCCTCGTCGAAGCCCAAGGACAAGGATAAGGAGAAGGAGAAGGATAAAAAGCACTCCTCCTCGTCTTCCGCCAAGACGAAGGACGACAAGAAGGACAGCAGCATGAGTGACCTCAAGAAGACCCCCAGCAGCGAAAACGTCAGCAAGGGGCAGCCGAAGCGCTCGAGCAGCGGCAACATCAAGAACGCGGAGGGCAGCAGCGGCAGCATGAAGGGCCCCGAGGGCACTGCCAAGCGCCCCACGAGCGCGACTCGGACCACCGCTGCCTCCGGGCCTAGCGCGGGCAAGGCGGCGCCGGCGCCCGCCAACAAGGACGCCAAGGGCCCTGCGACCGCGAACAACGGCGTGAAGAACGGCGGGGCGCCGGCGCCGATGGGCAACCCGATGGACGGTGCGAACATGAACGCGATGGGCGGCGGCGGTGGCTACGGGTCCATGTACAACAACAACAACGGCGGCGGCTTTGGCGGTGGCAGCATGTACAATAATGGCATGGGCGGCATGAGCGGCATGGGCTCCATGGGCCCCGGCGGCTTCGACGGCATGGGGAACCAAAGCGGCATGAACGGCGGCATGGGCAGCATGTACGGCATGGGTGGCATGGGCGGCGGCATGAACGGCGGCATGGGGTCCATGTACGGCATGGGCGGTATGGGCGCCCCGATGGGCAGCATGTACGGCATGGGAGCACCCATGGGCGGCCCGATGGGCTCCATGTACGGCATGGGATCGATGTATGGCATGGGCGGCATGGGCGGAGGCGTGGGGTCCATGTACGGCATGGGCGGCCCGATGGGCAGCATGATGGGCGCACCAATGTTCGGCTCCATGATGGGCGGCATGGGCGGCGGCGGCAGCATGTACGGCAGCATGTACGGCGGCGGCGGCAGCTTCATGTCGTACGGCGGCGGCAGTTTGTACGGCGGCATGAACTCCATGTACAACATGACGATGGGCTCCTCTCGCAGCATCGGCGGCCTCTTCGCCCCGCCCTCCGGCTACGTCTCCCGCGCCCGCTCCGACTTTGACTACGACAACGGGCCCCGCGCGCGCGACCTCAACGAGCGCGCCGGCGTCCGCCAGACGTCGGCCGCCAAGGCGCGCACGGTCGAGTCGACCAAGGCGGCGGTCGCGGCCGACGAGGCCAGGGAGGCGAAGGACGCCAAGGAGAGCAAGGAGTCCAAGGAGGGCGGCGAGGGCAACAAGAGCGGTGCCGACGCGGCTGCCAAGGACGGCGAGAAGGGCGGCGCCGCCAAGACCCGCGGCGCCGCCGTCGCGGCCGCCGACGAGACCGGCGGTGACAAGGCCGCCGCCGAGGCGGCCGACCTCGGCATCCACGGCGTCGTGTACCTGGAGGACGGCGTCGACGCCGCGCGCGCCAAGGTGGAGGAGAAGAAGCTGGTGCTCAAGGACGCCGGCGACAAGGACGAGACCTTCGCGCCGACGGAGCTGCTGAAGGCGGCAGACAACAAGGATGTCTCCAAGTCCACCTCGCTGACGCAGCTGCTCGACCACATTGTGCAAGGCCACAACGTGTCGCTCATTGTGCTGCAGAAGAAGGACAAGCTCGCGCCGTCGCCGACCGCCGCGGTGCTCGCCTTCTTGGAGACCGCCGCAAAGCGCCTCACGGACGAGTCCGCCGTGGAGAAGTGGAAGATCACGTCGACGGCGGCGATCATGCCGAACCCGAAGCGCTTCAAAGATCTGCAGGACCCCGGAGCGGTGGAGAAGGACATCGTCTTTGGCTCGAACCCCGTGTTCGGCCCTTCCATCATGGACCTCAAGACGAAGGCCATCCTCAAGGCCGAGGAGGTGCAAGGACACTACAAGAAGGTGCTCGACACGCCCATGAAGCCGGAGGACCTCCTGCTCTCGCACAGCGTCGTGCAGTGCAAGAAGGGCGCCGACCTCTACGTTTCCTCCATCGCCGTCTTCGTCGTCCGCGACGTGGAGCTGCTGGAGGCCATCACGATCGGCGACGAGCGCCGCGTGCCGCAGCCGCTGCTGAAGAGCTCCGTCGGTGGCGCGAGCCGCACCGCGGTGGTCACCTCCGTGCAGGGCCAGAAGGACCTCGCCGCGGAGGAGGTCTCCGGCATGAAGGCGGTCACCGCCCTCTGCGCCAAGCAGAACACGTGGCCGCGCAGCGGCAACATGTCTCGCTTCATCGACTTCTCGCAGAAGCAGATCGAGCGCCACGAGAACAGCAAGGACGGCAAGAACGCCGACCACCAGCAGATGGTCGAGAAGCTGCGCTCCATGATCAGCGACGCGAAGGAGCTGATCAGCAACCCGGACACCGCGGAGCCGAAGCTGTACGTGCTGAACGCCGCCAAGGGCCCGGAGGGCTCGGCGACGACGCCGCAGACCGGCCAGAAGGGCCGCGGCCTCCTGGTCGGTCCGGCCGCCACGCCGGCCACGAAGCTGTCCAGCGAGCCCCCGAGCTCGGAGGCCTTCACCTCCATCCACCGCCTCGTGGTCGTCGGCGACGCGCCGGTGGCGGCCGTCACCAAGTCCGTGGAGGTCAACGTCAACGGGGAGAAGAAGGCGTACGACGTCGAGGAGTGCACGCTGCGCCCCACCGACGACACCTCGCCGCTCGTGTCCGCCGAGGTCGTGCGCATGCAGGCCATCTTCGCGCGCGGCTGCAACGTCGGCTTCGTGGGTGCCGAGTGCATCCCCGACAAGCCGCTCGCGGAGCAGGCGCTGTGGGTGCACGTCAAGTCGATCCTGCGCGGCGTTCTCAACACGAAGGTCCCCGGCGTGACGAACGAGATCCAGCTCTTCATGAGCGTCGTCCGCGAGCGCGAGACGCTCGCCGACCTCGTCTCCGGCACCGTGGCCACCGCCCCGCTCACCGTCGCGACCTCGCCGCTGTACGGCCCGATGGTGCACAACTCGACGCCGAAGAAGCTGCGCACCGGCGAGGAGGTCGACCCCGCCGTCAACGCCGCGCTGGCCAACGCCGCGCCGGTCCTCGCTAGTAGCCGCGACGCATGCATTGTCGGCACGGCTGTCCTCAAGCAGGTGCAGCAGAACGACGTCGTGATTGCCTCCCTCTTCATTCTCGGCGGCAACTCGCTGCAGCCGCTGCTCGGCGCCTCCGAGCGCGACGCGCGCTACTCCCGCACGCTCTTCTCCTACATCCTCGGCGGGCCCGCCTCGACCGCCGTGCTCGTGTCCTTCGCCAAGAACCAGGACGAGTCGGGCGCGGCCGAGCTGCTCAACACGCAACGCACGCTCTCCCGCACCAAGACGCCCGCGCCGCGCAGCGGCAGCGTGAGCGACTTTGTGCAGTTCGCGAAGCGCTCCTTCGCGAAGATGGAGCAGAAGATCACGGAGTGCCAGGACCCGGCGGAGAAGCCCCGCCTGGAGACCTCGCGCGCGCGCCTCGAGAAGAGCCACGCCGACTACGAGCAGCTGCTGCGCACCCCCAACGCGACCGAGCCGGCCGTCTACGTGAACGACGGCGGTGAGGCCCTTGCGCGGCAGACGCCGAAGCCGGTCGCCGGCGAGGCCCCGCAGCCCATCACGATTCAGACGCCCTCGACCGGCGCGAAGCCGGCGGCGGCGGCCGCCACAACGCCCCAGGCGACCCCGGCCAAGGAGGCGCCGCGGCAGCCAACGCCGCAGTCGGGCGCCAAGGCCGCGACCCCGCAGCCGCCGCGCGCGGCAGAGAAGGACGAGTTCCGCGAGCTGTCGCCCGCCCAGGCGAAGGCGGCGGCCGCGGCGACGACCACCGCCCCCGCGGCCGGCGAGACGCTGACCGCCGACGGGCAAACCCGCGAGAGCGAGCGCAAGATCCAGCCCAAGGCGGTGTGCGTCATCACGGACCAGATCCGCTCGGAGCTGAAGCCGCTCGAGGGCTGGTCCGTCTCGGCAGACGGCAACACGCTCACCGTGAAGGACACCGACACTACCACCACCCTCGAGGCGGACGAGATCCTCTCCCGCGAGAACCGCAGCTCCACCGTCCACTTCACCGTGCTCGACGAGATGCGGGACCAGTTCCTGGCGGGCTACAACGTGGCCTTGTTAACATCCGACACCCGTGGGTCGGCTGCCAGCCTGGAAGTGGTCGACCGCACCGTGCGCTCGCTGCTCGGGAAGCTGAACCCCAGCTCGGACCTGTACCTGTCCCTCAGCGCCCTCAACGAGCGCAGCGGCACCGTGCGGGACACCATCAAGCCCGACGAGGACTTCAAGCCCTTCCATATCACAAGCTCGCCTTTCATGGGCCCGATCATCACCGGCTCCCGCTTCGAGAAGATCGCGTCGGCCGACGAGTTTGTGCGCTACATGGGCGGCGGCCTTCGCATGTGCGGCGAGGCGCGCGCCTGCGTGCTGCTGCAGCTCGTCCTCGTGACGCCGAAGCCGGAGGAGGAGGACGTGTACGTCTCGTCTTTCTTGGCGGTCATGTGCCCCGGCGAGTTCGCGCTCTACCGCAAGGCCCTCGACGCGCCGCGCCGCGAGCGCGGCATCCTCCAGTTCGCCCTCGGCGGCCCGTGCCACACCGTCTTCGCCGGCGGCTTCACCAAGAACCCGGTCGACTCGAGCAGCCTCACGCTCGTGAGCCTTGCGCAGGCGATGAAGGAGCAGCAGAACAAGGAGCGCCTTGGCAGCCTGAAGCGCTTCCTCATCGACTCGGAGAAGATGGACCACCGCCTCAAGGAGCGCCTCGCCGCTTCTAGCAACGACGAGGAGAAGAAGAAGATTGAGAGCACAATTAACTCGCTCGCGGAGGCCGTCAACGACGTGAGGGAGTACATCAAGGGACCGACCGCCGGCGTGTTTCCGCCCGTGATCGGCTCCGAGTAAGCAGCAGTTTTACACACAAAAAAAAACACACACACAACTGCACACACTTACAAAAAGATAAAA
>AUXK01000185.1:0-12301 GCA_000482165.1 Strigomonas oncopelti | reverse complement strand
TTTTGTCTCTCATACGCACGGTTAAGCAAATTAATCTGTGCACACGCACGTTTGCTTACATACACCACATATACAAGACAGCGTCTTTTCCAATCTGCAACGTAATGCTTTCAACTCCGTGGGGCCTTGCCGCCGACGACGGTGCATCAGACTTCGGCTCTGCGGCGAGCAGGCCCGCGCTCTCGGCCTTCTCTGCCTCGTCGACCGCACTACCGGTGTGCGGTGCGCGCGCTGTTGGAGATTGTGCTATAGCGGCACTTCCCCCAACAGCGCGCGCCGGCGCCGCTCCGCTCCACCCAAAGGATAAAGAGCCAGCTGCGCGCCACATAGTGAAGAAGTCAGCAGCTGCAGCAGCAGGAGCAGCAACACTCAGTGCCGCGGAGTACCAAACAATTTGTCTGTTTCGGGAACTTGACCTGCGGCAGCGAAAGCGCCGTCGCGAAACGAGCGCTGTGGCGTTGGCGGGGGAGGGGTATGGGGCAGATGAAGCCGCTGCGAAGCGGGTAAGCGACGGGCTCGCGTACTTTCCGAACGAGTTACTGCTCTTTTCCGCGCTTGGGCGCCGCGCTGCGTGCAGAAGCGATACAGGTACTGCGGCACGCTCTTTTGCGGAGGTGCCTTACAAGCCACTTCTTCTGCAGTTTCTCCTCCAGACCGACCTCTTCTCGCTCACCGATGTTAAGCAGAGTGCCGCCGTGACGTGCGAATGGCTTTCAAGTCAGCTGCTCTCTTCCTCCAGCATTGACACCGCAGACGGGCAGCGCACTGCGCAACAACTTCTAGCTGCCGTCTGCCTCCTGATGGCACACACGGGTAAGCTAGTGCCGAGCACCGCCGCCGCATATTTGCTTTATGTGTGGGAAAGCATGACTGCGCGTGGAAAAGAGTACATTGAGCCCACCCACAACTGTGGCCATCAATGCGCGCTCGCCACCTATAAGCATTGGTGGCAAGTCACAGAATTGATTGTGTTTTGCACGTACGAAGTGCAGACAGCAGCGGTCGCGGAAAGCAGTGGTTGCGCCTCTGTCTGCGAGGTCACTAGCCAAACACATTCGCCGCCTAGCTGGTCTCTCTTCTCAGCTCACTTTTTTGTTTACCTCTTGGCCCGCTTCGTTGAAGCTGCTGCTGCTGCCACAGAGGTTAATCAATGCCCACACACAGCAGAAGTACCGGAAACTTGTCGAGATGGTGCAAACAAAAAGGACGCCGAGGTTGCTGACCTTCCTCGCTCGCCTTCCGCGCTACTGCAGCAGCCAGGCCAGGCCCTGCATTGCCTTCAAGCTGTTCCAGCGACGGCGCAGACAACCGAACGAGATGTGGTGCACGAGGCGGAGGCGCTGCTGGGGCTGTTAATGAAGCTCAAAAGTCATCATTTGTTCGTCACACGTCAAACTTTACGCGTAGACGCCACGGACGTGCCGTCTGACGAGTTTGAGCACATTTATTTGAGCAAAAAATGGGACAGTGTGACGCACCGTATTGTGCAAAGCGCATCCTTTCTCGTTAAGCTTCCCAAATCCTGCTTACTTCTCATTGACTTTCTGCTTTCTTGATGCACGCTACTTTTTCTTCCAAGCTATAAAAAAGGGGGAGGGCATATTTTTCATTTTTGTATTTTCCGCTTGCTTTTGCTATTTAAACTTTACTTACCTGTTCACCTGCTACCATTTTTTTTTTTTCTTCATTTTAATTTATATGCTTTAATGTGTTTTTTTAAGGTCTGCATGGTAATTAAAAAAAAAGACAAGTGCGTTGATACATTTATATGGCAATAGGAAACTAAAAGCTGCGTTTTTGTAAGTGTTAAGTCTCTCATATTAACTTCTCTCTCTCTCTCTCTCTCTCCTTTTCGCCACGGACCTACAATTGTAAGTCTTCTTGTATCTTTTCGCAACTAATTATTTTCTTGTTTTAGGCAGTCTCTCACCTTTGTGAGCATTTGTACTATTGGAATACACTTTCTCAGCACTTTTGATCTAGCTGACTTAAATTTTCTCTTCGCTTTCCTCTTTTATTTTCATTATTCTTTGATTCTTTGTTCGTTCGCTTGGTTTTGTCTTTCCTTTTCCTACCTGTATATATATATTTATATATATTTGCACATAGCCGCACCACCACGTTTTTCTTTTTCATTATCACATCTACTACTTTTAGATGAATCGACACAAAAAAGAGGTGCAAAACCCAAAAGCCGCCAAGACGGCGGTGGCACTCTCCGCTGCGGCGGCAGACCGCCTGCGGCGTGACGTGTTTCTCAAGTGGCACCACTACGCGCAAGAGAAGCAGCGACAGACCCACATGCGGCGCTGCTCGGTGCTCCTCAAGTACAACAATCTCAAATCTGTCTACGCCAAGTTCTTTCTGCGCTGGCTGGCCGCCGCCCAGCGCAGCAGGGCACAGCAGGCCAGGGCACTGACCGTGTTGCCGAAAGACGTCCCGCTCAAGGGGAGGAGGGACACACTAGCTCTTGTGCGCCGCTACTTTGTCAAGTGGCGCCTGCACCTCCGCGAGGTGAAACAGCGGCGCGAGAGCAACACCAACCTGCTCGTTCAGGTGAACCACGAGCGCGCGTGCAGGGCGGCGTACATGGGGTGGCAGTCCGTCGTGTGGCACAAAAACAAAAACGTCTCGGACATTCTGAACACCTCGGTAAAGAGTTTAGAGGGCGCTGCCCTCCGCGCCATTGACACGCTCGGTGGGCGCGGTGCCTCGAGAAGCGAGTTTCAGCCGACGCCGCACGAGTCGGCAGAGCGCGCGGGCCAGCGCATGCAGATGATCGTCGACGCACTTCTCAACTTATGCGAGGACCTCGTAGTCGTGCTGGTCAACGCCTCGCTGTGGTCCCAGGACCGCGCGAGCGAGCGCGTGAGCGAATCTTTAGAGAAGCTGTGGAACCGCACAAAGCAGCTCGAAGGCCAGCACGGCGGCTTGCTAGCGCAGAAGGAAAGCCTAAGCGCGGTGGTGCGGGGTGTGAGCGCGATGCTGCGGGCTGCCGAAAGGAATACGCAGGAGGGCGTGCCCCTCACGCAGGCACAGCGAAACGAGATCCTTGCCGAGGCGACAGCGAAGGCAAAGGCGCAGGAGGCGAGCGGGGACAGCGAGGCGCTGGAGCTGGTGCGCCTGAGCGACAACCTGGTAGAGGTGCTTTCGGGCGCCAACCTCCACCTGGCAGGGGACTTGGCGGAGCTGCAGCAGGTGGCGCTCATGGCGATGGACGCGATTGGCGGCAAGGGCACGTCGAAAAGTTACCGAGACCCGGCGCAGAAGGAACGGCTTCCCGAAGCGCTGCGAGACCTTGTAGAGGGCCTGCAGCACGACCTGCAGGGCCACGGCCACGACCCGTCCCAGCCGATGCACCAAACGATTGCACGGATGCAGCAAGACGCCAAGGACCTCGAGCAGCAGGTGGCGGAGGTTCAGAGGGACAACCAGACAATGCAGGGGGACCTCGAGAAACTGGAGGAGGCCCTGTCGGCAGGCAACGAAGACAGCGCAGCTCTCAAGCGCCAGCTCAACGACCTTGCCCAGGCCAAGGACCGCGACTTGTCGAACATCAACAAGAATGCGAAGCAGCAGGTAGAGGAGCTGGAAAAGGAGCTGGAGCAACAGCAGAAGGACGCGGAGAAGAAGATCACGCAGCAGACGGCGGAGAAGGACACGCTGCTTATCAGCCTTATCAACGCCGTCGAGGCGCTTGGTGGTCCCGCGGCGGTCAAGGACAGCTTCCGCCCGAATAGCGAAGTCGACAGCAGCACAATGACACCGCGCGAGTCGGAGAAGCGCGTGCGAGGCGTGGTCGACGCCATGAACAAAGTTTCGTCCGACATTGCTAGTCTACTGACGGAGGAGGAGGCGAAGGTGCCTCTGCGCGACACGTTCCGCAAGCTCCGCGGCGAGGCCGAGGACGCGCGTCGCAGCAGCGAGCGTCTTGCCCAGAAAGTGGAGGAGCGGACCAAAGAGAGGGACCTCAGTAAGGCAGAAGCAAAGGAGCAGCAAGTGAAAATACGGCAGGCCGCGAAAGACTTGGGGTCTTTGCAGAAGCAGCTCGACGACGCCAACCGCGAGGTGGCCGCGCTGCGCACCACCCAGCAGACAGAGCTAGAGGAGCTGGACGTGCTGCGCGCCGCGGCAACGCAGACGCTTCAGACACTCGGGGGCGACGAAGCCCTGGGCCAGCTCAACCGCACACCCGCGTCGACAGCGCGTACACCTCGGCCGGAGACACGCACACCACGCACGCGACGGGCAACGACGACGACGACGCCGGTCGATGCCGACGGTTTGCGCAGCGAGGACATTAGCAAGACGCTCATGGGCATTGTGGCAGACTTAAGGCAGCAGCTGATGGAGGAAACAGAAGAAGGGAGCGCACGTGAGGCGTCCATAGGCGAGCTTGTCCGCGCGCTGAAGAAGGAGCGCGACGAGGCGAAGCGGGAGGACGAGCGCACGAAGGAGAGCCTGCACGCCGTGCAGACCAAGGGCGTTGAGTTGGAGTCCCTCAGCGTCTTCCTGCGCGATGTGCTGCGCGACACGATTAGCCGTGTGAGTGTCTTTACGAGCAGCGCCACCAACCAGTCCCGCTCGGCGTTGGACTCCCTCTTTCTCACCAAAGAGCCGGCGCCGCTCACCTTGGACAGCGACCCGTCCGTGTACACGGAGTGCATTCTCCGCGTCAGCGCCGGCGCCGACGAGGCGTGGCACCGCGCTGTGCAGGACCACATGCGCACGGGCGCCGTTCTCGGCGTCAGACAGGGCGATCCCACAACATGGGACATCGTCGCCGAGTACCACGACCAGCTCGCGCTCCTTCTGCACCTCCTCGCCGAGCACGAGGACATCATTGTGCGCCAGAAGGGGTACATGGACTCGATGGGCGAGCACAGCACTGCCCTCGAGACGGACGTCGAGCACGCCATGCACGCCCTCGGCGCGTGGGCGGACCCTGTCGAGGAGGAGGAGGAGGAGGCCGGATCGTCGCCGACGCCCGTGGCGCCCGGCCCGCCGCTGCTGCACGCCACAGCCTGCATCGCCGCTTCGCTGGAGCAGATGCGCGCGACGGCCGCAAAGATCGCCGGAGGCGCCTCCCCAGTGGAGGAGGGTGCTGCGCCGGCGGCAGCAACAGCGGCGGCGGCGAGTGCCGCCGACAGCAAGACGCGTCGCCCGCTCCCCCATCTAGTCGACGCCGTGGAGCAGATGGCGGCGGACCTTGTGAGTTTCCGCGAGGCGACGAGGTACGCGCTGGGCCGCCTTGGTGTTCCTGCGGCCCAGGCCGACGGCGCCGACGACACGGCGCTGTGCAAGGCGCTGGTGGACTCCTCCGGCGGCACCGCCGACGCGATCGAGAATCTGAAGGAGCAATTTCAGATGAAGGACGAGGAGGGCAATGTGATGTCCATCCAGGAGATCTACCCGAAGATGCAGGAGAAGATGAAGGAGATGGAAACCGCCACCAGTGCCGCAGAGCACCTCATGAACGGCCTCGACCGCGCCTTTGACGACGACGACCTCGACGGCACCGTCTCCTCCTTCAACTCGACGTGGACGCACACAAAGGATGTGAAACCCAAGAAGAAGCCTTTGCCAGCCTCCGCCGGCCGCGTCGTCGAGGGGTTCTACCTAAAGCACCGCGGCATGAAGGGGAAGCGCGCCGGGGCCGCAACGGTCGGCGGCGGCACGTCCCTCGAAAATCGCCTTCGCATGATTCGCGCCTCGGCGAGTAACAAGCTGGCGGAGGTGCAGGAGCTGCGGAACGCCGCTCGGAGCGCGCTGACGGTCCTCACCGGCACCCACTCGACCGGCGACAAGCCACTCGCGGTCGGTGAGAGCCTCGTGCCCTTGCTGCTGTCGACGCTCCAGGAGATCAAGACGGTGCTGCCGAGCTGCCTCTCGGCCCTCGCCAGCGTCCCGGGGTTCAGGGCCAGCCGGGAGAACAGTGTGGGCACGCTGCTCAAGATGCTTGCCGACCAAATCTCGTCCATGGAGCTTCAGCAGGACGGCTTGCGCGACCAGCTCGCCGCGAAGGACAAGGTCAGCAAGCGCTTGATGAGCACTTCGGACGAAAAGGCTGCGCGGCTGGAGGAGCACCTCACCGTCGTCAACAGCAAGCTGGCGGAGACGCAGAAGCTGTACCACGACCTCGAGGAGAAGCACACGGACCTGAACGAGGTGGGCGGCCACTTGGAGGAAGAGCTGGAGGAGGAAAAGGTTTTCTCCGAGGAGCTCAAGAAGAAGGCGGAGCAGCTGACCGACCAGCTCGAGAGCGCCAAACAGAAAGTGGAGGAGCTGAGCTATGCGCTGCAAAGTACACAGGCTTCCGGCAAGGATCTGGACACGAAGCTGAGCAGCGAGGTGGAGGAAAACAAGCGCCTGAGCGTGCTGACCTCCCAGCAGCAGCACGAAAACAACGTACTGCTGGACAGCGTCGCCCGCGCGGTGGAGGGCCTCGAGCGGTTTGCCGACGAGCCCACGGCTGCCACGGCATCGGCATCGGCATCTGCGGCGGGTGTGCAAAAGACGGTAGCGCAGCTCCTCAAGTCGGACAACGACGACGCCCTCGCCGCCTACGTCGAGCACTGCATTGCCGCGGCACTGGAACACACCGACAGCGTAGCTGCGCGGCAGAAGCTATCGCTCCACCAGTTGCGGGCCGACCTGCAGGCGCTGCGCGACACGGTCGCCGGCACGCTCGCACGTGACTTTGCCGCGCTGTGCGAAGAAGCACGCCACGGGGCGACAGGCGTCAAGGAGATGCTGCAGCTGGAGAACGACCTCCTGCGGCCCCGCGCGGTGGACCGCGAGCGGCTTGCGGCAGAGAACAAGAGGCTGGCCAGGCAGGCGGAGAAGGCGGAGTACGAGGTCGGCGCGATGCGCGACCAGGTGGAGGCGCTGGAGGACAAGACAATCGCGCTGCAGCGCGCACTGCGGGACAGCGAGCTGCGCAACACCATCGAGGCGACCCCGCCAAAGTCGAGCGGGCACTGCTCGCCGGAGAGGAAGGCGCTAGCGGAGGGCCGCCACCTCGATCTTCTGGCGGAGCTGGAGCGGAAGATGATCCACGGCGCGTCGGGCCTTGCCGTTGAGGCGATAGACGCGATGTCGGGGGAGAACATGTCGGGCACCTACGGCCACGTCGCCGAGCAGACGCTGGTGCTCTTCGACGGCGTGGAGGCCTGCATGCGTCAGCTGCAGCAGTGCGGGGAGCTGTACCCGCCAAGCACCGTGGCATACCAGAGGGCCTTTCTCACTGAGGTGGACGTCCAAATGAGGCAAATGGAAAAGTTGTCGAGTCAGGCGCACACGCTGTGGTCACTCCTGCCAACCTTGTATCGTGCTGTGTAACAGACAAGCTGTAATGATAACAAAATAATGTACATTGTTTTCTTTATAAAATTTCGAAACTTTTATTTAACTTACTTTTTCTTTCTTTCTTTTTATTTAAACTCTATCTGTAATTTTACTTTACAAATAAAAACGAACGACCAATACCTCAATAATATTAAAACAAATTGCTGTGTCAGTTTTGCTGTCTTTGTCATTGTTGTTAAGCAAAGCTGCCAAAAAAAAAAAGTAAGGCATTATACTATTACGGACATCTTCAATATTCTGAATTTTATTCGTACGTACGTTTCAGCTTTACAAAAACAATCATTATACCAATAATCAAAGCTACAATGAAACAAGCAATCCTTTATTTAATGCCGTTGGAAACTCACTCCTTTTCCACGCTTCTCTGATTTTTTTTTCTTTCTTTCTCTCTTTTATCTTCTGCTTATTTTATTGTCTACCACTCGACTAGCTTTTGATGGCGTCAAATGGTGACTGCAAGCGTGAGCAAAGCCCAGAGGCTCCGCCGCAAAACGAAGGCCGTGCCGCTGGCTTTGCTTCACCTTTTTCATTAGCAGCGGGAAGGTCGCCGCCGGTGGCGCAGGGCTTGCCGGCCCCGAGAGTGTATACAGACTCCGACTCAGCGCACCCGATATCCGACGAAGGCAGCAAGTCGTTCCCGTTTCTAAAGCTGTGCAAGGTTTTTGAGGGCTTGCAAGCGGCGGCCAATCGCACCCAACAGTACAGCATACTAGGCGCGCTGTGGAAATCCCTGCCGCGCGGGGAGTCGTTCTTCCCCTACATGCGCCTCCTCCTGCCCGACCTCGACAATGTGCGGCCCTCGTTTCACTTAAAGGAGAGCAAGCTGGCGCGGCTGTACGTCGAGGTAATCGGCCTCTCGCCCAAGAGCTCCGAGGCACAGAAGCTTCTCCACTGGAAGGACCCTTCCCGCAGCGCGGTCGAGACCACCAACTTCAGCGACGTCATCTACGTGCTGCTGCAGCGCAAGGGAGGCTTCCAGCAGGTCAGCCCTGCAGCGACCTCGTCCGCCACCGGCGCCAAGCAGCAGGACTTGACAAAGCAAGAAGGGGAGCCGAGCGGTGCGGAGGTCGCGAGACGAGGGCCCCAGCTGCTCTCCGTGTTTGACATCAATGCGCTTTTGGACCGCATTGCACAAGCGAGCACGTCGGCGGAGCGAAAAGACATTTTTATCGAGCTTCTGCAGCGCACCTCCCCGTTGGAGCAAAAGTGGCTGCTTCGCATTATTTTGAAGAGCACAAAAATACGGATGACTTTTCAGTCCATGCTCTACGCCTTCCACCCGAACGCCTTGGACAGGTACAACAACACCAACGACCTTCTTTTTGTCTGCGACAGCTGCCTCGAGGACATGAAGCAGCCCGTGCCGGGCTCTGCGGAGAGCGGCATCTACCTCTTCCAGCCGCTGCGCCCCATGCTGGCGAGCATCGTCACCACCAAGAAGCTCGCCGCTATGCTGGAGCGCCAGCACGTGACGATGGAGCCCAAGTACGACGGCGAGCGCATCATGATACACACGGACGGCAATCAGACCATGTACTGGACACGCAACGCAAAGAACTACACGAGCCTCTACGGGCCCAAGTTCGACGACGTGGTGCGCCGTGCCTTTGCGGTCGGCAAGCGGCCGCCGACCGCCGCGGGCCACCACGACGGAAACCCGTCAGACGAGCTGCAAAACGTCATCTTGGACGGCGAGTTCCTGCTGTACGACAGCAGCACCGGCCACTTCACCGAGTTCGGCCTCAACCGCACCTTCGCCAACGCGGCGGACGCCCAGATGGCCACCGATGCCGTCTTCGAGTCGGAGGGAAAGTGGTTCTGCTACATGGTGTTTGACATGGTCTTCCTGAACGGCCAGAGCCTCACGAGCGTGCCGCTGCAGGACCGTCGGCGCATGATGCACAACGTACTCGAGCAGGAGGCGACGCACCTCGAGATTGTGTCTTCGCAGCCCGTCTCGTCCACGGCCGAGATGCTCAAAGGGTTGGAGCGGGCCATCGACGACCGCAAGGAAGGGATCATGCTCAAGGCGGCGGAGAGCACCTACGTCCCCGCGGAGCGCAAGTGCCAGTGGATGAAGCTCAAGATGGACCACATCGCCGGTCTCGCCGACTCGATGGACCTCATCATCGTCGGCGGCTTTTACGGCACCAAGTTCGGTCAGCGCCGGCTGTCCAACTTCGTGCTCGCCGCGTGGGATAACGCAAGCAGCCGCGCCCCGACAGACGCCGCCGCGCGCTTCCACACTGTGTGCAAGATCGGAAACGGCTACACGAACGAGGAGCTGCAGACCATCAACACGCTCCTCGAGTCGCACTGGGAGACGATGCCGAATCGGCAGACGGTGCCGGCGTGGCTGGACGGGTGGCGGCCGGCCAACGGCGAGCTCATTCCCGACCTCTACGTCCACCCGTCCCACTCCATTGTGGTGGAGGTGTTCGGGTACGCCTTCACCGAGGAGAGCACGAACTACCGTGCCGGCTTCACCGTGCGGTTTCCGCGGATGCTGCGCATCCGGTGGGACAAGACGTTCCGCGACGCCACGGACATGGAGCAGGTGCGGAAAATCAAAAAAGCCTCCAAGGACGCCATTCGCGAGCGCATGAAAAAGGGCAGCGATGAGCTTCTCACTGTTCTGTCGCTGAAGCGCAAGCACCGCGAGGACGGAAATGGGAAGACGAAGGACGAGCAGGACGCCGATGGGGAGGCCGAGGGGGAGGGGGAGGGCAGGAAGAAGAAAAAGACCGCTTACAACCCGCTCTCGCTCGCCCCGCGCAGCTTCGCGGTCATCAAGGAGACCCTCAACGTCGCTGCGCTGAGCGCGGCCGAGGAGGTGATCGACCGCTTGTTCGACGGCTATGAGTTCTGCGTCCTCTTCACGTCGGCGGAAACCGCCCCCGACTACACGGCCGAGGTCGTTGGCGACAAGACCAGCTTCGAAAAGTATCTGCTCCGCCACGGCGCGCGGGTGGCGGCGAACCCCACGTCGCGCACGTCCCTGCTGATCGCCACCTCGAGCCGCGCGCCCAAGGTGGCGCACTGGATCGCCATGTGCGTGGGCACGCCCGTCGAGACGCTGAGCAAGACCTACGCCTCCACCGATGTTGTTGACGTCAAGTGGATATTCGACTGCGTTGCCGCCGCGAAGATACTGCCCCTCTCGCCGCGCTACATGCTTTACGTGAGCCCCGCCCTCGCCGGCAAATTCAGCCTCATGCTCGACGCGTATTGTGACAGCTTCTACGAGAACTGCACGGCGGACTCGCTGCGGTACTCGCTGCAAAAGGCGAAGGAGGAGGTTTACGCGGTGCTGCACTCTGCCGAGGCGCGAGCGAAGCACACGAAGCTGCTGCAGGAAGGCAAGCGGCTTATCCTGCTTTCCCAGCAGCTGTGGCAGCTGCGAAAGCAGAACAGCGAAGGCGATGGGGTTGCCGGCTCTGCCCTGCCGCCCGTCCTCTTGCCCATTGAGTGGAAGGCGGCCGGCGCTGCCGCTTGCGCTTCGTCTTCCAGCGAGCCGCCACCACACGACATGGACGCAATTGCAAAGCTCTTTATGAATCCGAACTCACTGGCAAGGCAGCTGGCCACGCTGTCGGGGCTGCGCGAAGAGGAGCGGCAGCGCGAGGCGCAGCCCGCACAGGTCAAGGCAGAGCCCACTGGGGCGACGGAGGGCGGGCCGGGCCAGCAGGGCGGGTGCGCTGCTCACAACAAGTATAGCACGCTGCCGTTGATGCCCCGCGGTGAGGCGTACGAAGTATTGCCCACGTCGCACGCGTGGAGCTCGCTGCAGCTCATCGCGTGCTCGCAGAAGGTTTTACAAGAGCACGCGTGCATTGTCACGGATGTGTCTGCCCTCACCGCGGATCAAGTAGTACTGTGCATTGACCGGTGTGGGGCATGCTGGCGCTACCAGTAGTCAGTAGTAAAAAAGTGTAATGCTGTTTTCGCTGAATGCAACTTAATTTGTTTAAAAACAAAAGAAATATATACATATATATATATATGTTTTTAAAAAAATTACGCTTTCAGCGATACCGTGCCTTCCTCAATTTACACATATTAAATTTGTTTTTTTGTTTTTTTTTGTATTTTTATTTTCTCTTTCTTGTGTTTGTTTTACTGTGCAAAAAAACTGTTTTTTTTCTCTTTTCTCATTCATATTTATTAACGCTTTTAGTCTTTCTTCTTTTTTTTTTTTTTTTCGGTCTGAATCATTTGCTCAAATTTTGTTTGCTTTATCTTCATATATACAAATCATTCTTTTCTTGCTTGCTCAAACATATACACTTACACAGACACACACGCGTATCGCTTCAATCACAACAATGATCAAACACCTTTGCGAGGAGTGTGAGCTTGCGTGCCATAGCAATGGCGTGACGGACATCGAGGACACCAAAACGCACCCCGACGACTTCACCTACGCCCCCATCTTCCGCCCGAGCGACCCGAAGCACGACGACTTCGAGTACTACAAGGTCGAGGGCAGCGAGCAGTGGGTGAAGGAGGTGGAGGTGCTCGGCCGCGAGGTGCTGCAGGTGGCGCCGGAGGCGCTGACTACCCTCGCCCACCAAGCCTTCTCCGACGTGCACCACTTTTTCCGCCGCGACCACCTGGAGGGATGGCGCCACGTGCTGAGCGACCCCGAGGCGTCGGACAACGACCGCTACGTCGCGCGCACGCTGCTGCACAACGCCTGCATCGCGAGCGGCCGCATCATGCCCTCGTGCCAGGACACCGGCACGGCCATCGTGCTCGGCAAGCGCGGCGAGCTCTGCTGGACCGGCGGCGACGACGAGGAGAAGCTGTCCAAGGGCATTTGGGAGTGCTACACCCAGCACAACCTGCGCTACAGCCAGACGGCCGCCCTGGACATGTTCAAGGAGTGCAACACCGGCAACAACCTCCCCGCCCAGCTAGACCTCCTCGCCGT
>AUXK01000184.1:0-12324 GCA_000482165.1 Strigomonas oncopelti | reverse complement strand
TTNTTTTGCGTCTTTTTTTTTATCACTTTTTTTTACCTCCTACCTTTTCTGTTTTTCTTTTCTTTCAATTTGCACTTCGTGTGGGTGCTATTTGTGGTGTTGTGCATATCCATGTATTTGACGTTTACTTTATTATTATAATTTTGTGTTTTTTTTTTTTCTTTCTTTCTCTTTTTTCATCTATTTTTTATTATTATTTTCTGTTTCTGTTCATTCATTCGAATTCACTGGCACTTTATATTGTCTTGACACAAAAAAAATTTATACACTATATATTTGTACTAAATTACTAAGTAAGTGTTTTGCATTCGCACTTTCCATGCACGTTTCATTTCAATGCGCCAAGGGAGTTTTGTTTCTTGCGGAATAGCTCTTTTTTTCAATCCATCTATATTTTTTAATTCACTATCCCCCTTTGTTTTCTTTTTTTCTCTCCTCTTCGCATTTAGGTTCTCTTGTTTCCGGTTATTTTACCGTTTAGTATATTGTCCTTTGTGTTGTGTCTCGCGCAGCTCTCCCATCATGACGTCGGAGTACGTGTGTGCCCATGTGAGCGGCGACTTTCTGGAAGAGGTCGCGCCGTCGGCGGCCGCCCGGCGCACCCACGTCCCCAGCGGTGCCCGCCCCCACCTCGCCCTCGTGAGGCCGAGCACCGACGGGCACTTCGCCCTTGATCAGCTGCTCACAGTGGACGACATGGCCGGCAGCGCCCTCTACCACGTGCAGCAGCACCTCGGCGCGGAGGGCGACGAGACGTACAGCCGCCGCGTCTTCTCCGCCGTGCCGTCGCAGCGCCGCATTGGTGCGCTGCTCGCGGCTGGGTGTCGCCACGGCAGCGGCGAGGTGAGCACGGTGTTTGTCAGTGATGACATTGGCAACCTCTTTTCTGTAGCGTGGAGCGACGTGCACGCGGCGGTGGGTGGCAGCGGCAGCGGCAGCGGGCCGGCAGCAGGGCAGAAGCGGCCCCGCGCGGCGGAGGAGGTGCGGCCCTTGGGGTGGCACCCGCTCGTCCCCGCGCGCTCGCCGCTGCCGTCGCAGCTGGCGCGGGCGTCCGAGGAGGACCCGCTGCTGTCCCTCTTCGCCGTCTCGCGCGGCGCCGCCGGCTGGTCCGGTCTCGCACAGCTGGCCGCGGCGCCCGAGTGGCTGCTCAACAGTCGGGAGTTCTTCTACGATGTCCGCGTGATCGACGTGGAGAAGAGGGAGGTGGTGCGCACCTACGGCACGACGCACGCGCCCACCGGCATCGCGGCGATGAAGGCGGAGGCGGAGCTGGGCTCTTGTGTGCTCGTGGCGGAGGGCTGTTTGGCGACCCTGTACGACGCGCGCTGCGCGAGCGCGGTGATGACGCTGGCGGACGCCCTCCGCCCGGAGCCGGTAAGCAAAGAGGGGGACAGCGCAAAGCCGAAGGCGGCAGCTGCAGCTGCAGCGGCCCCGCGCCCGCCCCGTGGCGGCGACGGCGGCGGCGACAATAGCAACAACGGGGTCGTGACGGGTAGGCTGACCAGCACCTCCGGCCCCGTCAGCGACGTCTGCGCGCTACACCGGAATTACGAGGTGGCCCTCAGCATCGACCGCGCGCTCTGCACCTTCGATGTGCGCAAGTTCACGAAGCACTTTACCTCCTCCAACGTGCTCAAGTACAGCATCGCCTCCATCGCGCCCGTGGCGGGGGGCCGCGCGGTGGTCTGCGCCGGCATCGACTCCGAGGTGCGCCTCATTGAGCTGGAGCCGAAGCTCACCGGCCCCGTGGCAGAGGAGCAGCGGGATGGCGAGGGGAAGCCGCCACGGCAGCAGCAGCAGCAGCAACAAAAAAAGGGCGGCGCAGACGAAGGGGAGCTTCATGCAGTTAGTACCTTCCGCACTCGGCTGAACACGTCGGTGTCGTGTCGCTCGCGCTGGCAGGGCGGCTGGGCCACGAGCGCGAACTACGACGGGGCGGCCGCGGTGGGTGTGTCTATGGATAAGGAAGTGTTCATATCGTATTAAGCCAAGATTACCTAACCCTTAAAGGCGCTCATTCACACACGTGAGACTCATTAAGAACGATGACAAGCGCACAAATGTGTAAATAATGGTTTAATTCTTCTTTCGCTTCCGCCCACTATGCATGTATATGTGTTGATGTTCTTTATGTTGTTGATTTTTCGTGCTCTTTTTATTTGTGTGTTTGTTTCTTGCCACATTTTTCTTTACTTTTTTGCTCCCCTCTTTTTTTTCTTTCGTATTATTTAGTTTTCAAGTTAAATCATGGCTGTCGGCAAGAACAAGCGCGTGAGCAAGGGCGGCGGTAAGCGCGGTGGCAAGCGCGGTAAGCAGGTGGAGACGATGTCCCGCAAGGAGTGGTACGACGTCGTGGCGCCCTCCAACTTCGAGAAGCGCCAGTTCGCCAAGACGATCCACAACAAGACCCAGGGCACCCGCATCGCCTCCGAGCTGATTAAGGGCCGCGTCTTCGAGACCAACATGGCCGACCTGGCCATCGAGAGCGAGAACACGCACAAGGCGAACAACGAGGACGCCTACCGCAACGTTCGCTTCATCGTCCAGGACGTCCAGGGCCGCAACCTGCTGACGCAGTTCCACTCCATCGGCATGACGACCGACCGCACCTACAGCCTCATGCGCAAGTGGTGCACGACGATGGAGTCCGTTGTGGAGGCCAAGACCGCCGACGGCTACGTCCTGCGCGTCTTCGTTGTCTGCTTCACCAAGAAGCAGGACAACCAGCTGTCCCGCAACTGCTACGCCAAGCAGCGCCTGGTCAAATGGGTGCGCATGCGCATCACCAACATGATCACCCGCCGCCTCGCGAAGCTGGACATCAACAAGTCTGTCAACCTGATCACCCGCAACATCCTCACCGACGCCCTCGCGAAGCGCTGCAACACGATCATCCCCCTGCGCGATCTCCGCATCCGCAAGGTCAAGGTGACCCGCTGGCCCAAGTACGACGCGCAGTCGCTCTCCAACGCGCACGGCGAGATCCCGGTGTCCAAGGAGGCCGACCCCCGCGAGGTCGAGGAGGCCGTCGAGGCCCCCGCCGTGGAGGCCGCCAAGGAGTAAAAGGTCACAAGCACAACTGTTTTAACCTGAAATATTTTATTTTCATTTTTATTATTTCATACTTTTAAAATAAAAAATAAAAGAGCAGTGCAAAGGTGTACTTAAAAACACAAAAGAGCTTTTAAAAAAAGAAAGCTAAGGCTTCATAGCAAAATGAATTTAAAAAAATAGGCTATTTGCAGCTTGTTGCACTTTGTCTTTGAAGGCATACACATAAACAATTTTTTTTTCCCCTTTTCCTCTTTCCCCTCTTTTTTCCTTTCCTTTTTCTCTTTCAACTCTACATTGCATACATGCAGTAAGCTTTTCCTTGAAATGGCTGTCGGCAAGAACAAGCGCGTGAGCAAGGGCGGCGGTAAGCGCGGTGGCAAGCGCGGTAAGCAGGTGGAGACGATGTCCCGCAAGGAGTGGTACGACGTCGTGGCGCCCTCCAACTTCGAGAAGCGCCAGTTCGCCAAGACGATCCACAACAAGACCCAGGGCACCCGCATCGCCTCCGAGCTGATCAAGGGCCGCGTCTTCGAGACCAACATGGCCGACCTGGCCATCGAGAGCGAGAACACGCACAAGGCGAACAACGAGGACGCCTACCGCAACGTCCGCTTCATCGTCCAGGACGTCCAGGGCCGCAACCTGCTGACGCAGTTCCACTCCATCGGCATGACGACCGACCGCACCTACAGCCTCATGCGCAAGTGGTGCACGACGATGGAGTCCGTTGTGGAGGCCAAGACCGCCGACGGCTACGTCCTGCGCGTCTTCGTTGTCTGCTTCACCAAGAAGCAGGACAACCAGCTGTCCCGCAACTGCTACGCCAAGCAGCGCCTGGTCAAGTGGGTGCGCATGCGCATCACCAACATGATCACCCGCCGCCTCGCGAAGCTGGACATCAACAAGTCTGTCAACCTGATCACCCGCAACATCCTCACCGACGCCCTCGCGAAGCGCTGCAACACGATCATCCCCCTGCGCGATCTCCGCATCCGCAAGGTCAAGGTGACCCGCTGGCCCAAGTACGACGCGCAGTCGCTCTCCAACGCGCACGGCGAGATCCCGGTGTCCAAGGAGGCCGACCCCCGCGAGGTCGAGGAGGCCGTCGAGGCCCCCGCCGTGGAGGCCGCCAAGGAGTAAAAGAACTTCTTCTTTTTTTTTTTTTTCTAAAAAAATCAAAGGAATAAGCTATTTTGTTTCATTTTCATTTTCTATTTTACCAAACAAAATCAAATCCACTGACTGTGGCTATTTTTTTTTCTATGTTTGTATTCTTTTTTGCTCCACTCCCCGCTTAATGATATCCCCATGAATTATTTGTTATTTTTTGTTTGGAAGCAACTGGTATAATATTATTATTATTATTATTTCTCTCTCCCTCTTCCCCTCTCTCTCTTTCCTTTTCTGCGTCTCTCGCTGCATTTTAGAGGTGCACTAAAGTTCATTATATTTTTCACTTTTGTTTTCTGATCGCTTTGCTCTATTTCTATTTTTTTTTCTCTACTTTTATATATATATATATACTTTTTTTTTCCCTTTGTTGTTGTTGTTGTTTCTGTTGTGTCTGGTGATACAACTCAGTATTTTTTTTTTCTCTTTTCACTCCCCAGTTTGCTGTTCTTGTTTTTTTTTTTACTAAAAAAAAAACAAACATATACATATAAAGTAGAAAACGAAAGAAATAAAAATCAAAACAAAAGAATGGAGCTAGGCGGGTTCACCCAGTTCGCCCACCTGCGCTTGCGCGATCACCGGCCTGGCAATGGCGATTATACACTCCCGCCCGGCTTTGGGCCGAAATCCGATAGCAGCAAACGCACCATACTAGGCAAGTACCCTGGTCCGCCGCCGGAGACGGGCGCGGTGGGTCCCGGGGACTACCCCATCGCAACCACCATCGGCACCGGCCGTGCGACGCGGTTTGCCGCGCCAGACTCGACGCCGGCCACGCACGCGAGCACCGCGGAGGCCCCGCGCTCCGCCGGCCCGCCGCCGGTGGTGTCGGCGCCGAAGCAGTACAGCATGGCGCTCTCCCCGGACACCCCCGCCTACAGCATCTACGGCAAGCTGAAGGGGGAGTGGGAGGTGTCGCCCACCGGCGACATCGGCCCCGGCGCGTACACAATCCCGTCGACCTTCGACGCGACGCCGCGCGGGGTGCAGCCCGGCGCGCACTTCGGGCTGCGCGTGGAGACCGCGGAGGAGCGCGAGCGGGCCCAGCTGCCCGGCCCCGGCAGCTACAACATCAGCGGCTTCGCCGACGAGGTGCTCAAGCGGCCGGCGCAGGTCGACAGCGTCCCCCACCGCCACCGCAAGAAGAAGGAGCACACGCCGGGCCCGGGGGCCTACAACAGCGACCCGTACAGCATCGGCAACCGCACCGCACCGCCGGCGAACCGGTTCACCGATGTGTCGACCTTTGGCGGACGCAGCCGCGCGAAGGAGGACTGCACGCCTGGCCCCGGCCCGGCAGCCTACAACGTGCACCGCGCCGCCGACATCCTCGAGCGGCACAAGCGCCACGCGCCGCGGATGCAGCCGCCGTCGCAGCCACGCGCCACGGCTGAGACAAGCGTGTCGCCGCCGCCGGACAGCCCGGCGATGCCGTCCGACTTTGACTACGACTACCGCAAAGGGTTCTCGATGCTCGGTCGGTGGGCGGACCACGAGGAAAAGGGGCGCCTGGCGGGGCCGGGCAGCTACGACACGACGGCGCGCTCGACCGGGCCGACCGGCGGCCGCTTCGCCGCGAAGCCGTTCGACCCCCTTCTCTCCGAGCGCCACCGGCAGGAGGCGGAGGCGGAGCAGCAGGCGCGCGAGCTCGCCTCGGGCGGCCCCGGCCCCCTGTACGACATCAATCACACACAGGTCGAGAAGCGGCAGACGCGCGGGGCCGTCTTCGGCGGCGCCCACGAGCAGGAGCTGTCCGCCTACGACGACGGCGTGCCGGGCCCCGGGCACTACAACCCCAAGTACAACCTCGCCGAGAAGAGCGGCAACGGCACCGTCTTTTACAAGGGCGACTTCCTCTCCCGCTACAGGCAGCACGAGACCGCCGGGGCGGGCCCCGGCGCGCACTACAACGACGAGACGGCCTACAGCCAGAGCATCGCCGGCGATGCCGCGGGCAACAAGGGCTTCACCATGCGCATACGCTACCCGGCGCGTGCCACGCACCAGGTCGCCCCTCCGTACCGCGATGACACGAACATCAACTGTGTGTACCCGGACGAGCTCACGTTCGAAACTCGCACGAAGATGCCTGGATCTGCAAAAAAGTAGAGAGCTTACACGCGTGCAAAGGAGGGGAAGAAGAAGGGGAAAAAAACCAGGAGAGGATCAGCAAGATTTAAAAAAGGGGTAGATCGATATATATATATATATAAAATATACAAGCTGGAACACGATCTTTGGTATTGTTAACTATGCACTTCCGTCTTCTTTTTCTCGCTTAAACTGTTTCTTTCTTTCGTTTTCTCTCTGCGTTTCGTTCGAGAAATGGCAAGTAAAATGAAATAAAAAAAATATGGGATGCGTTTGCAGCTGTGTACGCAGGGTCGCGCACGTGCACTTCTAAGTTTTTTTTTAATTTGTTTATTCCTTGTTTTCTTTCTAAGTGTGTCTTGTCTTTTTTTTTTTTTTCTTCGCCTGATAGCTTTAACCTAAATTGTCTATAGTCCTTAATACGACGCCGCTGTACCCTCACACTTTTCTTTATAGTTTTGCTTTCTTTACTTTTTTTCCTGTTCGTTTTATTCTTTTCCTAATTTTGTGCTTCAAAACAATTTGTTGTTCCTGTAATTATTAGATGTAAGCGTAAGATGTGTGTATCTGCCATGTAACTAGTGTATAATATATACAATACTTCTCCATATTTTCTCTACGCGCGCGCACACACGCACACGTATGTTCGCCTATTAACGTATATAGCTAAATTTCGAATATATATATATATATCTTTTTTTTTTACTTTTAACTAAGCCTGCACAATGTGTATGACTGTTTTATGCGTTTAATAGCGCTGCTTTATCACATTTCTTCTCTCTTAGCGATCTTATTGCATGAATGTGGAACGCATCTGGCAAATTGATTTCTTCTTTCACCATCTCTACGTTTTTATAAATAAAAAATAGTTTATTATTGTTTCTATTTTCTCCTTCTTCTCATATCGTCTGCGACGACGAAAGGGAGAGAGAAAAACACATACACACACACACATTTTTCTTTTTCTCCGCAGTGTTGAACTGCCAGGGCAAATTAGATTTGCACAGTCTTTTTCTTTTTCTATTTTAACATATATAAAAACATATTTTCCTTTTTTTTTTTTTATCCTCTTTCTTTTTTGTTATTTCTCTCCTTTTAGAATTATTCGTTTCCCTTAGCTATGTCAGAAAATGAGTCTGATGTTTGCGTCGACGTCCAGTTAGAAAAGTCCAAATATACCCCTAGTGAGTTCCTCCATGGAGAGGTGCGCGTGACGGTGCCGGCGAGGTACACGGAGGGCTACCCCTACCACCGCGTGCGTTTGTGTTTGTACGGAAAGGAAAAGCACGTGGTGCGCGACGACCAGGCCGAGTTCGACGCCCTGCTCGCCGCCTACACGTCGGCGCGGGTGTATCTGTCGCGCCACGTCACCCTCGCCGGGCCGCCGCGCAAGTCCGAGGCGATGGAGGTCGAGGCGCAGGTGAAGCAGGAGTTCCTCTACAAGGAGCACCGCGCGACGCCGTACGCGAGGGTGACGCCCGAGAAGTCCATCGAGGACGGCAATAAGTGCAGCAGCGACGAGGAGGACTACGACAGCGACGAAGTCGATGCGACGCCGGAGCAGCTGAACGAGGGCCGCGGCGAGACCGCGGAGGAGGCGCGGCAGCCCATCACCGACTTGCCGCCGGTCGTCTCGGTGGACCAAGTCGAGGTGGACCTGCGCAACGAGGACGAGGCGGCGCCGATAGCGGCCGAGGAGATGCACCGCCGCCTGCGCCGCAAGCCGCGCCGGCTCATGCCGGGGCACCACGCGTACCCCTTCGCCTTCCGCCTGCCGCCGTGGCTGCCGCCGTCGTTCTACTACTCCACGTTCGGCGCCTCCGGCAGCATCCGCTACTGGGCGGAGGCGCAGCTGGTGCCGCCGCCGGCGCGTCAGTTCCGCAACAGCCACTACAAGGGCGCCCTGCCGAGCAAGAAGCTCACCGCGCGAACCACCTTCTTCATGCTCTCCGCGCTGTCCAAGCAGCAGCTGCTGCGGTGTTACACCGAGGCGAACATCATGCTCTACGGCTCCGACACGCTGCGGCAGAAGCTGAAGAACGTGTCCTCCTCGACCTCGGGGGCCGCCTCGCTGCAGCACCCGGAGCACGGCGTCGCCATCTTCCCCGCGAGCTACCAGAAGCAGGCCGTCACCGCGATGCCGCCGCTGTCGGCCCGCTACCAGCTCTTCGCCTGCGGCTTCCTCGGCAACATGTGCTGCTTCGACCACGGCGGCGCGATCGAGGTCGAGGTGCAGGTGCGCGGCTCGCGCGCCCTCCTGCTCGACGACGAGGAGGGCAAGAACAGGAGCATCGCGGAGTCGCTCTTCTGCACCACCACCACCACCACCGCGCAGGGCCGCGACGGCCAGAGTGACGGCAGCGGCGGCGCCCTGGCCGGCGGTGAGCTGAAAGGCCGCTTTACCGCGGACATGGTGGGCAACATCGTGCCCTCGATGGAGAGCTCGCTACGCAACGACCTGCCGCTGCCGGTCGGCCGCATCCCGCTGCGGATCAAGGTGCGCAACGAGCACACCAGCAAGTCCATCCCGGCCGTCCGCGTCGAGCTCGTCGAAAACGTTTCCATTTTCAAGCCGCTGGAGGCGCCGACGCGCTTTCGCGAGCCCCTCGCGCGGTACGACTACACAGCCACCATCCCGGCAACCGCAGACATCACCTTCGACTGTGTGCTAGACCTCCCCAATGCGTTTTGCAAACAGGAAAGAGGAAAGCAGATAAAGCACCCGCACGCGGGGGGAGGCGGCGGCAACGGCGGCAGCGCCGATAATGGCGCGCACCGCAACGGCCCGCGCGGCAGCGGTGCGACCGGAGTGCACGACCTGGATGGCTCGAGCTACGACGGCAACAGCACCGCCGAGGGCAAGAGCTACGCGCATCACAAGTACCTGCCGCCGCCGGGGGTCAGCACCGTCAACATCAGTACCTCGCTCAACATCCTCATTTCCTTCCCAGGCCTCCACACATACGTCGAGGAAGAGGATTGGTTTTACCACACACTACAGGTAGCGGAGTCGATCGACCCGACGGACGAGGTTTTAGATCTACCCATCAAGTACAGTTAATTCGTTCAGCGCCGCACATTTGCTTACAACATTGTTTAATAATAACAATTCTCTATACATATATATATAATTATAATAAAAAAGACGTACATGCACACAGATATATAAAATAAAATATGCACACGTACTCGCTCAGTGACGCTTGTAACCACGACACAATAAAACAATGTCAAAACTTTGCTTTTGCCATAGTCGTTGTTACAGTTGTTGTGCGTATATACACATATATTCTTTTTTTAATTTCGCTGATACGTGCTTTTTTTAACAATGAGTTTTATTATTATTATTAAAAGTAATTTTTTCTTATTGCTTTATTTTATTCCGTCGGCACGCTATACACTAATAAATTTAAGTGTGTTTACACAGCCTATACACTTATGTATTTCTACTTATTAGTATACCTTTTTTTTTTTAACTTGTAAATTTTATTACCTTCCTTTTTTTTTCCGTTGTACATTTCCTTTTTCTTTTCCTTTTTCACTCTCTCTCTCTCTAATGCGGTATATAGCGATGAGCGCGCAATAAGTCCATTGCTTGCAGCAAAATAACTGTGCTGTAAATTTCTATCATTGTTTCAAACCCAACAATTAAAAAATGACGATTGTGCTTGCTATAAACATATTACAATACTTTATATGCATAAAATAGTTTTTACACTTATGTGTATTTAAATGCTCAAAGTGCTTTGTTTCTCTTTTGTTTTTGTTCTTTGTGTACTTCCTTTAAAATTGCTACTTTTTTTTTACTCTGCAACAATGCATGTTTGTCTCCTCTTCTTTTTGTCTGCACGTTTTTTTTATTTATTGTGAAAAAAAAGAAAACACTTTACAATACGAACTGCTAAAATTCTGCGAAGACAGAAAAGAAAGAAAAAAAAGGCCAAAAGTGAGAATAAATGTCTAGTCTCAAAAAAAAAGGAGAGCCTCTCTACGACGTGTCCATTCGCCTCGACGGCAGCAAAGATGCCGCCGTGCAGAATGGCTATTACCTGCCGGGCCACACCATCTCCGGCAGCGTCAGCTTCGCCTTTCGCAACAAGAGCAAGGAGGGAGCCAACTTGAACCAGACCAGCGACGCCAGCATTCGCAGTATCCACCTGGTGGCGACCGGCAAAGAGGAGCTCGAGCGTGGCAAACTCAACGCCGACATGCTCGTCGACCATGTCTACTTCAAGCGCGTCATCACACTCGCGGGGATGCAGGACAGGGAAGAGCGGACGCGAAAGGCGGACCTGCGCAAGCGGCTCGCGACCTACATCCGCAAGAACGGCTCGCACAACCCACTCAGCGGGGTCGTGCTCAACACCCACAAGGCCGCCTTGTCGGCGGCGGCCAGTGCGGCCAGTGCGGCGAGTGCGGCGGCGGCAGCAGCGGCCGATGAGGCGGCGAACGCCGGCCGCACGGAGATTGAAATCACAGACGCGCGGCAGAGCAACTTCTATGCGGCGGCGGCCGCGAATGTGCCGGCGACATCCGACAAGAGCCGCGGCGGCAAAGGCAGCGGGAGGGCGGGTGCGTCCGGGCGGGATGCCCGCCTGGTGGAGGGCGGCGAGCTCCGCGATGACGAGATCCTGTTGGTGGAGGAAGACAGCGTGGACTACCCACTAGCTTTTCCACATTCCAATGGAGCGAAAACCTCTTCCTCCTCCTCCTCCCGCCCGCCGGCCCACCAGCTCGAGCTCGACCGCCGTCAGACGTACACCTTCCCGTTTGCTTTTCTGCTCCCGCCGTGGGTGCCGCCGTCGTTCCACTTTGACCGCGACTACGTCGGCGCGATGCGCTACTCGGTCGATGTCTACGTTGTCCTGAACACGCCGCCGGCCGCGACGGCCAAGGAGGGCAAGGCGGCGGCGCCGTCGCGGCCCACGTGCGTGGCCTCCAAGTGTGTGTACGTGTGCGCGGCGGTGCCGAAGCGCGAGCTGCTGCAGGCGCACGAGCGCAGCAATCTCAAGCCGCTCTTCTCCCTCACGCAGCGGCTGCGCACCTTCCCGTCGAACGCGCTGGTGCGCTTCTTTTCCAAGGCGCCGAAGGGACTGCTCGACGTGCGGGTCCAATTTGTGAGCAGCACTAATTTAGTCCTCCGCGACACCGCCGACCAGCGCGTCGGCCTCCTCTTTGGCTGCGCGCCCTCGTCCTCCGTGGCGGGCGGCAGCGCCGCCGCCCCCGACGGCAGCGGCGCAGCGCACGCCGACCCGGCGGCGGGGGTCACCGTCACCGGCGCCGTTGTGTCCGCCGCCTCGGCTGGGCTCACGAGCGTGGCCAGCGTCAGCTCCGTCGAGCCCACGGCGCCGGTGCGCACGCTGCGGTTGCGGGTGACCGTGGCAAACGGCGGCTTCCGCGGCGGCCAGCGCGTCGGCGGCGCTGCCGGCGCGAAGGGTGACGCCATCACGAAGGTGAAGGTGGAGCTGCTGGAGTGCATCAAGGTGCGGGCCTACAGCAGCGCCAGCGCGGCCGCCGAGGACGGCGAGGAGAGGGGCGGCGGCGACGCCGCCGACGCCGAGCCCTATCAGTCGATGTACGACTACAACTGCCCGCCCATCCGCCTCAGCAAGTGCGTGCTGCGCGGCAACGTCCCGTATGGCGAGCAGAGCACCTTCGACGCCGAGCTCACACTGCCGCCGCGCTTCCACCATGGAGAGGCGCACATCAAGAAAGCGGTCGATGGCCAGGACGGCGGCAAAGGGAAGCCGTTCCGCGGGGGAGACGACGACAAGGCCTTCTACAGCATTCCGCCGCCGCCGACGAACATACACACCCAGCGCGTGCACATAACAACCGAGCTGCGCGTGTCTTTCCCGGAGGTGCGCACGATCGCCGAGGAGGCCGCCCCGCGCAATGTGGTGGTACTCTCCGAGTACATGGACCCGACGGACATTTTGCCTTTTCTACCAAACGAGTATCAGCGGAGTGCTTAAAAGGAAGAATGAGAGAGAGAGAGAGAGGAGG
>AUXK01000183.1:0-12325 GCA_000482165.1 Strigomonas oncopelti | reverse complement strand
AGATGGAGGAGGGAGAGAGAAGAATGAAATAAAGGAAAAAGGTTCAATATGTTAATCCAAAGTCTTTGCTAGTAGTAAACTAAGGTTCATAGATGTGCACAGGATCTACAAAGAAAAAAAAAAAAAGAATGCAGCATTGCCAAGCACAAGAATATATTAAAATCAACAGTTTCATTTATTATAATTAAAACGCACAAATGAAGACAGGGTGTTTTATATGTTGAGTAAAAATGTATAGGTGTGTTTCATTTATATGTCTATGAAATAATATTCTTTTTTTGCTGTTGTTTTTTATGTGAGCTTCATTTTCTATAATGCGCTGTGTGCTCTGTTTCTGCCGCGCCTGCAATTCGGCCTCAAAAAAAGGACTTCAGCGTGTTCACGTACCCGAACGTGTAGGCCCGCGCACGGGTTACACGGGTGCCCTCTTGCGGCACCTCAATCGTCTGGAGGTAGGGCAGCAGCTGCTGCAGCTCCAGGTGCAAACGCGCCTCCCGCTCGCCGCGGCAGTCCAGCGTCTTGATAAACGTGGGAAGATACTCTTGTGGTATCTTGCCCCAAAGCTTCTGGTGGGTGCTCGCCGTTGCCGCCGCCGCCGCCTCCGGCGCGGCACCCTTCTTCTTGCTTCGGTTGTCTGCCTCCTCCTCTTCGTTGTCGAACAAGAAGGCGGGGTTGCTGGTCATCAGCTCGGACGGTACAGGCAGCAGTGGGAAGTCCATCGACGTCTGCTCCGTTGACTGCACCCAGACGTCACGGTCCATGGGAAAGCGCCAGTAAAGGCGCTTGTAGCGGTCCATCCCGAGGGGCCGGATGATAGTTCCCTCGACAGCGCTGTCCCTCTTGTGGAAAAATTGCTGATAGGCCTTGGTGCGTCTCTTCTCTGCCGTCGCAATGATTCTGTTTCTGCCCTGCTCGTACTCGTCCGCGGCCACCTCCTTATTCTCCTCTTCGTCCGGGATCGCCCCGTCGCCCTTTTTGCGCTTGCTCGTCACAGTCGCGGCGGTGAGGGGGACCGATTTGAGGAGAGATTTGACCTCCCTCTCCGCCTCCTCCCTGATCTCGCGCAGCTTCCGCTCGAGCGCCGCCCTGTCCTCGTCCTCCTCCTTCGAGAGGCGATCGACGTCGTCGAGCACGGCGTCGCTTGCCAGCGCCTCTTGCACGCAGAACTGCAGCAAGTTCAGACGGTCCTGGAGGTCCACGTTGCCCCACGACGCCATCGTGTGCAGCTGCGCGAGGCGCTCCAAGGTGCGTTTGAGGTCCGCGTCAAAGCCAACGGCTTCCGCTTCCGCTTCCGGCTCTGCATCCTTCTCCGTTTCTTTTTCAGCGTCTCCCGGCTTTGACTTGGCTTCCTCTTCTTCCTTCTCCTTTGGTTAGTTTTCTCTTCTTCGTCTTCCTTTGCGCTGTCTTCAATTTGCTCCTCGTCCTCCTCGTCTTCCTCTTCTTCGAGCGAGGAAGAGGAGGACGAGCTGTCGCTGCTGTCGTCGCTGCTGTCAAAGTCCTCCGACGAAACCTGCTTCGCCTTGCGAGCTGGCCGCTGCTTCTTGTTCCCGCTGGCCACTGCCACAAACTCAACGAGGGCAGAGAACCACGAGCGGCCGCGAGTCGTTATCTTCGGAGTGCTGGGCGCGCTAGACCGCACGTGCTCCATGGCCACCTCAAGCAACAGCGCGTCACCTCCTCCATGAGCCCGTTCGTGTCTTCATGGTTTTCGAGCAGACCTTTTAGAAAGGTGTGGAACGGCATCTGAGAGAGCACCAGCGGCTTCGGGACCGACACTATCATGCTCCACACGTAGAGCGCCCGCTCGAACTCTGTCGGGTCCGTGATCGGGAGCTCCTTCGCATACTGGACGTGGCCGAGCGGCGTGGGGTGCGCAATCGTCGTGTCCTCCTGCAGCTTCTCCTCGTCAACGACGATGCCTGTTAGCTGCTGCTTGAGAAGCCGCTTCTCCTCCTCCTTCTTCTGTGCCATCTCCTCCCTGAGGCGGACCTTCTCCAGCGCCTTCTGCTGTATCTCGTCCCGCTTTGCCTTGACAGCGTCGCGCGCCTCCTTCTTCTTCGCGCGCTCCTCCTCCGTCGGCGGCACAAATGGGGCCGTCTCGTAGCCTTCGATGTGGTTGATGAGTGTCACGCAGGCGTGCGCGATGGGGTGAATCAGGTCCTCGTCGAGCTCCATGCGACAGTCGTCGTCGTCGCGAAAGGTGCTCGTCGCCGCCCGCAGCGCGTGAATGAGTGGCTCCACGGTTACCTCGTGGAAGGGCTCCGGCGGCTTTGCGTCCTCCTTCTCGGCGAACGCCTGGCGCTCGTTCGCCACGATCTCGCGCACCTGCTTTGCCTTCTCCATCAGGCTGTCAAAGACAGGGAGCAGATCGTTGTACTTGTTCGCATACACGCAGGCTAAGATCTCGATCATCTGCTCCAGCTGCGCCACTGCTTTCTTTTCGCCAAGGGTGAGGGCGCGAAGACGGGCCATTAGCGTCAACGGATTCTTCTTGGCGGAGAGAGCTCTCGGTTCCGCCTTGGACTTCTTTGCCGCCGTCGCCGCCGCCGCCGTCTCGTCTTCGGCGACGACGACACTTGCGGTTGTCGTCTCCGCCTCCTCCTTCTTGATGGATGAAGAGGCAGATCTCGGTTTCGTCCTGCTGCGCTTCTTCCCCGCCGTGCCGTCGGTGGGCGGCGGCGCGTCGTCGGCCGCCACCGGCGCCTCCAACTGACTCGTCTCGGCGCTGCGGCGCACAGACGGGGACGGTGTGGCGCGTTTCTCCGACGGGGCGACCCGGCGGAGCAGCTCCACCTTTTCGCCCGCCTCCTTCACTTTTTGGCGGTACACCTTTTCGAGCGCGGCAACGCACGACTCGATTTCGGAGATGGCAGTAATGTTGGGCTGCTCGCCCGGCTTGTTCGACACAACAAGCTCCTTCACCTTGCGAAACATGTCCATGTCCTTCGCATAAAGCATCACCGTGCGCACAATCACGTCGTAGTGGACCGTCGTCTGCTTCACCGTCACGGAGCGCGACATGAGCGGCAGGTAGGCGGAAAGGCAGCTCAGGTAGGCGCTCGCGGCGTGAAGGGCGCACACGGCGTACTTCTCGGCCTCTGTGGGGTTCGCCTCGATGTAGGAGAGCGTGGCGACCAGCGTTTCCTCGGCAGACTCTACCCTGTACGGCAGTGATTCCTCGGGCTTGAGGCTATTGAAGTCGGACACCGTTCCGGCGTTGCCGTGGCGTTTATACAACTGAAACGGGTTGCATACCGTAATGGTGCCATGCGACATGTTTTATTGTTTCGGAGGAGGGAATGCGACTTGTTGCGATTTTCAATTGGTTTGTTTTTTTCAGCCGCGATGTAACTAGCAAATATTTAAAGTGTGTAATCTCTTTCGTTGTGTATGTATGTGTCTGTCTGTATGTGTCTGTCTGTATCTGTATGTGGGTGTCAATGTGTGTTTGTAAGTATATACTAGTTTATAAATTTTGTGATTATACTTTTGCTTTCATAAGAGCAAAAAAATGTTTTTGTTATTGTAGAACACTACTCGCTCGACAAAAACTAAACAGAAAAAAAAAAATGATTAACCTGTTCAATAAAAATTAAAAAAAAAAAAGGAAAAATGACGCGTGTGCGGTTTTGTGAATATGGGGGGTAAAAAAATGCAAGTATGTAAAAATTTACGCGCATCAAGTGGTACGAGCGATAATTACGAAGAAAACATAATATACTCATTGGCGCGAACGCCAACATCAGCAATAAGTGCTGAGGGAAAGCAACAACAAAAAAAAAACAGTTTTTTATCTTTTTTTTCAAATAAATACTTTTACAATAATTCTGTGATCAGCCCGTGAGTTTTCATCAGCTTCACGCTCGCAGGGCGAGGAAAGTGGGCCACTGGGGCACACGGGACAGACGATAGTTCATCGCCAACGAAGCCCTTTCCCTCTCTGGCATTGCTGCAGCTGTCAGCTCCTTTGCGAGCCACCTTCTCGCCCACATTTCGTCCCCACCGTGCGTCCACTCGCGCGGACAGGCGCGTGTCTTTTTGCAGGTGGGGCATGAAGTTTTCGTTAAGTGAAAGACTCGCCGTCGCAAAGGGGACAGGCAGCAGCCCGCCCAGTGGCGTCACCTGCCGATGGCCGAACGTGCTTCCGCTCAGCATACCCCGCTGCCTGGAAAGTGCCTTTCTCGTCGCCGAGAGACGAACATTGCTCGGCTGATTGCGCTGCTGATGCAACTCGACGGCGTCAGCCGCGCTGCTGGCACCCGAGGGGTCCGTCTTCACAAACTGAACCTGGTTTTCGCGCACAATGCGCTGCACGTTGCCGAGCACAAAGTTGACGTGGTAAAGGAACATGACGTGCGCCAGCTCCTCCATCACGTGCTCGACCAGGGCGTGGAGGCGGACCGACACCTTGTCGAACGGGACCTCCACCATGGACGTCCCCCAGTCGTGCTCCGCCGACCACAGCCAGAACTGGAGCTCCCCAAAGAGGGTTTCGACGACGTCGCTCTTGAACTTGCTCACAACGCGCTCGCTCTTGACGTACTGCTGGAGCTCGAGGAAGTCGTACGTGCGGGCGAGACCTTCGTTGCCGTCCATGACAAACTGAAAGTACCCCAGGCGGTTGCGAATGCCACCCTCGCTGAGGGGGAAGCAGCAGTTAATGCGGTCGTTGAGCACGTACTTGACGACGTTGTCGCCAAAGAACTCGAGCCGCTCAAACTCCCACGAGCGGCCCGCGCTGCTGTCGTCTTGCTGAAGCTTGAACGTGTCCACCAGCACGCCGCGGTCGACGAGCAGCCGCAGCAGGTACTGCAGCCGGCGCTTGCGCACGTGCGCGTTGGTGTGGCTGAGGGAGGGGAGTCGGTTGAAGTCTTTGGAGCGGTGGAGGCGCTGCCACCACATGTCGACGATCTCCTCCGGCGTGCCGCAGTGGGCCCGCACAAGCTCGAGCGCCATGGCCTCCCGGCCCGAGTGCGGCACCCCGCGCTGGTGCACGTGCCACTGCACAAACGTCTCGTTGCACAGCTTGCAGCGCCGGGCGTCGTAGTCGCAGAACATTTCGGTGAACTTCTTCATCGATACGTCGATGCTCAGAGGTAGGTGGGCGCGCGCGTCCGCCATGTCGCGACGGAAAACACGCACATGGTTGTACGGGTTGCCGGGGTCCTCTGCGGTGGTGTTGTACAGCGGCAAGAAGTCGGCCTGGCTCACCTGAGTCTGCTCCAGACCGCTTTTCCGCACTGAACGGAAGGCGCGCGCCGTGATGGGCCGTCGCGCCTTCGCCGCGTCGGCGTCCGTGAGTTGGTGGTGGTACGTGGAGAAGTTGTAGTACGCATTCTCCACAGAAGCGTTGTCCTCCTCCTCTACCGCGACGTCCACGCCCCGCTTTGGAGGGGGAGCTGCTTCACAAGGAGAAGGCGAGACGGCGAAGGCGCGCGCAGTAAAAGTGGTTGGGCATCGTTGACGCACAAGCTTTCGCATTTACTAATGTAATTACTATGTAATTATTTATTTTCTTTATCAGCGGAAAGCCGACACTGGGTCTATATATATTTTTTTTTCACAGCTGCTATATCAATGAGGAAGCGGGTAAAAAAAAAAAAGAAGAGGGCGGAAAATGATGAGCACGGTGAAAACAAACAATAATAATACGACGTTCGGCGGACAATGCATGCAAAAGTATGCGAAAATCGGGTTTACTTTGTGGTCAAAGCGAGCAACATAAATGAAATTGAAACCGAAAAAATAATAAAATGATGAAGAAAAAGTTATAATATACTGCATAAATTTATTTACATTGAAAACACATTTTCGACAATATGTTTTTTGTTTTTGTTTTTTATAAAACTCGCCTTCATCCTTTTTTTTCTTTTCGTATTACTTTACGCCACTGTGCTGCTGCGAGCTGATACTTTACTTTTTGTCCTTGGAGACCGACTTCCGCCCTGCTGCCGGCTTTGCAGCAGGGTTGTGCTCTAGCACCTGCTTCTCCAGGGTGTCCAGCTTTTCTTCAATAGCGCCAAGACGGTCGAGCGATTTCTGCTGAGCCGCGTTGCGAATTGTCTCCAGCTGCTCGCGGACGCCGTCGGTGTAGGCGCCGCTGTTGAGGCCCGCCTCCCGCCGGCGCGCCGCCTCCATGCCCTCCGACGCCTTCAGCTGGCGCTCCATCGCCGCCTCTTCCGTGGCCCTCGCGCGCTCTTCCATCTTCTTGCGCCAGTCCTCCTCGACCATCGCGGTCGACAGCGCCGGGAGATCCTGCGGGGGCTGCTGGACGACGTCGCCGAGGGTCCACGTGCGCACCGTCAGCGTCTCCTGCGGCACAAAGACATAGTAGTACATCTTGTAGTGGCGGTAGTAGGTGGCGAGCAGGTACTCGTCCAGCTCCTGCACATCGGAGAGGTCTAAAATGGCGGCGCAGAACGGGGGCCGCGGCACGCTATGGCGGATCACCAAATCGCGCATCACGTCGTACGACTCGACCCGGGTCAGGCGCTGTGCCATGCTGGTCAGGTGCATCTCGCGCACGATGGCGACGACCGTGCTGGTCTTCTCGGCGCTCATCTGGCGGGCCTTGGTCAGCATGATGAGGTGGCCGAGCAAGTCCACCAGAATTTGGGTCTGCTGCTCCGTGTAGCGTTTTGAGTTGAGCAGAACGCCGTTGTCGGCGGAGTCTATCTTTTTCAGGGTGTCGCGAATGGTGAGGAAGTCAGGGCAGTTCATGCAGTTGAATGTTTGCTCCGGTGAGAGCACCTTCCATGTCAGAGCCTCTAGCTATTTTTTTTTTTTTTTTTTATGTTTGTATGTTTATTTATACTAATTCTTTACAGTACCTAAATTTTGTTTTTTTGAGAAAGAAGGATGGGGTGGGAAATGAAGAGGAAACGGAAATGAAAACAGAAAGTCACGCGCGAGGAGTTAACCGGTGAAACGTAGAAATGAGAGCACTGGCAATAGTAAAAAGCATATAGTTTTGTTGCTTACATTATTATAGAACAATTTTCGACATTATTATTATTAATGATACAAGTTTTTTTTTAATTAAGCTTTTTGTGTGTGTGTGTGTGAGAGACTTTTGGTTTGTTACAATCAAAATTACAAATACAGAAAAAGGAAACGAAGCAAAACGGGACCTTATTTAGTTCGCCTCGTTTCGAGAAAATGGAGCTTTCATCATCTTCTTTGTGGTGGCCCTCAAAAAGAAGCGGCGCCCACGCACGACCACCTCGCGCAATTGGTGCAGCTGTGGGGCTGGGCTCGTGGTATCGCGGCGGCTCGCTCCCCCGTCATGTTGCTCCGCCGTGCGCTGGCTGCTGCGTTTCTCTTCCTCAGCATCACTTTCTAAGCGCGCGCTGTCGAGGATGAGCTCCAGCTCATCTGCGGTTTCGAGAGCGACGGCGTGCGCGCTGGTGACCGCCTCCGTTGCCGCGACAGGGTCGAAGTAGGAGAGTACGCTCTTCAGATGTGCAAACAGTGCAGCCGCCTTTTCGCCTTCGCCACCGATGGCACACGCCTGCAAGGACAGCATGTACAATTCTGCATACGGGAGTGCGTCTTGTACCTCCAGCTTCGTCCTATCCGCCGATGACGCGGTAGCGCTGCCAGCTGCAAAGTGCTGGTGTATCTCCTTCCACTCTGGGCACTTCTGCGTGTCGTCGAAGACCTGCAGCGCCTTTCTCCACCGCCGCGCGCGCAACAGAAGCTGCACGAGCAGCACGGCGCTGCGCATTTCCCACATTTCGCGCTGGATCGCCTGCAGGCGGAGTCCGGTGTTGCTCAGGTTGGTGTGCGATTTGCCCAGAACGACGAGCAGCGTCTGCGCCACGGATGGCTTGTACGGATTTACAATCTCCTCGTGCTCGGCAAAGTCGCCGTACACCTTGAAGATCGCCTCGAGCGCCGCTTGCCAGCTCCGGTGTTGTCCCGCGACACGCAGCAAAAGCTCTTCGGGGGTGGCGGCGTCGGCCTCGTCAGCGCTCGGCGTTGTTGTCGTTGTTGTTGTTGTTTTGGGTTTCGTCGTGGCTGGCATCTTTGCTTCCGCTCCCTCTGCACTCGCAGTCGTCGTCGTCGTCGTCCTCGTGCGTGCCTGCACGAGGTCTATGCTGCGATCGAGCGCAGTGTCGTCGCCTAGCAGGGCCAACGCCTGCGCATTTAAGGCTAAAAAGCGACTGCTTCGCCGCTCGGACTGGCTGAACTTTCGCGCCCACGTCTTGCGCCACTGCCTGCCAACGTCCCGCTGGTGAATCTGGTTGGCCACCCGCAGAAGTGGACAGAGGAGCTGGTCGAGCACGTCGCGCTCGTGGCGGCGCGGGTTGGAATGCTCTTTTGCCGGTGACCGCGTGTGGTCCACTGCGCTCCAGTAAACGCTGATCGCGTTCATCCACGTCATGTTTTTACTCGTGGCAGCCGGCGCTGCTTCAGCTCTCTTCTCCAGCGTGCTGTTTGGGGCGGGCAGCGCAGCTGTTTTCTGCAAAATGGCCACAAAAAAGCGCGTGGTGAGCACGCCGTCCGCAATGCACACGTTCTTCGTCAGCAGATGCAAAAGGAAAAGGCACTCCGCGCCGCTTAATGTGTTGGCGAGAGAAAGCAGCTCGCGCTCCATGGTAGAGCGATGGTCTCCTAAAACAATTTGGTAGACGCACTCGTGGAGGGCCACTCGTCGCTCAAGCGGCACAGCGTCAAAGCGGCGCGGTAACGACGAGCTGCCGTCGTCGGCCGTGCGCAGCGCTGACGTAGTCTTCGTCGGTGGTGCTGTCGTCGCCGTCCGCGTGATTCGACGCATGTACCCCTGCAACCACTCCCGCTCCTGCTTGCTGAGAAGCCCGCCAATCTGGCTGCTCAGCGCATTCCCCGGCACGAAGCAAAGTCGCAGAATATCTCTCGTTTTGGGTGTGGCCGACTCCATCACCGTCATGCGCTCCGCGGCCGGCGTGGTGCTCGTCAGCAGACGGTGGATCGCCTCCGAGCGCAGGGTGACCTCGACGCGATGCAGTAGCTTGGCGTACAGGACCAGACAGTCGACCGACTCGGAGCGGACAGCGCCGAAGAGCACGCGCTGGCTCTTTGGTGTAAGATCTAGAAACGTGTAGAGCCGTTTGATCAGAAGAAGCAGCGTGCACCGTATCTCTACGAGTGCTTTGACCGTGACACTGTTTAGCTGCGACCCGTGGGACGACACCTCCTCCAGCGCGCTGAAGCCGAGTTCCAACAGGAACTTGATCGGGTTGGTCGCGTTGTTCGCGTGGTGAACGGAGCCGTTCAAGCAGAGCTCCTGCGCCACCGCAAGCACGCATCGTGCAATGGCGCAGCATATGATCGCACGTTCAGGGGCACTTTCCAGCCCCGCCGCGCGCCCGCCGCCACCAGCGGCGCGGCCTCTCCCGGGTGTATATGTGTTTTGAAAAATGGCCCAGATGCCCTGGCCGCCGTACACCACCCGTTCAATGAACGTGTAGAGCGTCGCGAGGCTTTGCGGGTCCGTGCGCACCGCCGCTGCGGAGGCCAACGTGCAGACCTGCACAATCGTGGCACAGAGGAGCAAAAAGGTGTCCTGCAGAATTGTTGGCAATCCCTCCCCTTCGTCAATTGTCGATGTGGATGTCGATGCCGCTGGCGTTGCCGTTGCCACGGCTCCTCGCGCCGCCGCAGACCCGCCGACCTCCGCCGTCGTCGCTGTCGTCGCTGTCAGTATTGCCCGGCGCACTCTGTATTGGCCGAGGGCGCCTTCCACTTCGCACGAGAGGCGTGCTGTCGCCTCGCTGACGCTGTCAACAGCCTCCCTGACGACATCCAGTAGCTGCATGTGGTCCTCAGTCGGTGGCGACACAGCGCGGCCGTCTGCTGCCCTTGTAGAGGTGCGCGCGGCGTCCCGCCGCCACCGCCCGAAGCGCTCGCGCGCCGAGACGAGCAGCTCCATGTAATCATCGGGTCGCGAAGACTTGATGAGGCAGAGGTACGACAGCCACCAGGCGCACGCCACGGAGGAGGCGGCGCTCCCCATTGTAAAGAGAGGCAGCACCGTTTCGTCAATGAAGCGCTCCTCGCGCGACTTGAGTGCAACGTGCTTCCGCTCTGAAAGGTGTAGTAGATAAATGAGCCCGTCTTTCTCGGTTGCAAACGATGGAGCGTCGCGGGTCACAAACGTGAGATACTGCGCCGTTAGCTTGAAGCAAGCCGACACGCGAACGAGCGAGCGCAGCTTGTCAACGAGCGCGGGTGACAAAGCTGTCGTGACAGCTTTACCTTCCGCCGTCGCTGTCTTGCGGTGGTCCACGAAGCGGCGAACCACGCGCAGCGCCTCTCGTGCATAGTTCGCTCCGTTCATTGCGCTCGGAGAGACAGACGGGCGGCGGGTTGTTATACCGGCACCACTTCGCTGCGTCGCTCGCGGACGCACCTTTGACGGCGCCAGCACATTTTGTAAAGCAGCACTGGTGGAGAAACGCTGCATGATGTACAAGTGCTCCACCACTGCCTCTAGCTCCATGAGTGAAATGGTCACCTCTGATGTGATGCTCATTTCATCGTCCTGCGCGTCCCACTCCGACACGTCCTGCCTAAAAGACCTCCTACTATTTCCTCCGCCGTCGTCGCCGTCATCGAGGACGGCCGGCGCCGTGTGCTTCGCCGTCCCCGTTGGCAAAGGCGTGATTTTGCGACTCTCTGAAAAGTCCAAGTTGCCCATCGATGCCTCATACATGGCCCATCGGCGTACCCATTCCGGCTGAGACGCAAACAGAGATGTGGAAACTTCGTCGTCAGTGGCGCCTGCCGCCCGGTCGCGACGGCTCGCCGCAGTACGATCGAGCGACGCACTGGTAAGTGCATTGGCGGCGGTGGGTACACTAACACCACCAGCACTATCATTGTCTGCTTTACTCGTGGATACCGCGTTCTTGCTCCCCTCTGCACTTTCGCGTGCCACCGCCATTTGCTGCCTTTGCTTCAGCGTGTTTGCCTCCTCCTCCCTCCACAAAAGCTCGCGCCGCCGTTTGTCTCTCCGGTCTTTTTCCGCTTTCTCGGCCTCCTGAATGTATTGCCTAATCTTGTCCTCGCTCGCATTCGTTTCGTATGGCAGGCTCGTCAGCAAGAGGACCAAGTCGTTGTGGCGGAGTGTGACGCCCATCTGCACAAGACGCTCGTACAGTGACCACGCCGCCGCAATAGCATGGCGGTGTATGAGTGAGTGGAAAAAGTAACGCACGCGCAGCGAGAGTGCCTCCGAGATCTCTGAGCCGTAGTGACACGCGCGCTGGAGCGACGTCAGCATCGAGAGTATCACCACCGCCTCCTCCCTATTGTCTTCGAGAAACTTGAGCAAGGGATCGGCACCGACGGCACCTGCCGGTGGCGGTTGCACCGGTGTGTCGTCCGCTGCTCGACGCGAGGGGTGCCGGCGCTCGTCCTCCTCCACCACCGCGGACGGCGGTGATGGAGAGGCGGCACCTCGAGTTGCGTCCTCTGCGCTTCCTTTGTGGCCACCGTGCACAGCAGTGTCTGCGCGGGTCATTTCGTCTCGCTGCGCGGCCGATGCCGATGCGGCCTCGCCTGCTGGCGCTGTTGACGTGGTGGTGGACGTGGTCGCCGGAGAAGGTAGACGTGTGTCGGCAAGCGCGAGTGCATGATACCGCCAAAGAGGTCCGAAGCGCTGCTCCAGCTGTCGACTGTACCGCCGCGAGGGCTCTCGCCACCCGCTGCTTCTGAAAAAGGGGAAAAGAACGCCCTCTTGGTCGGCATTAGAGGAAGGCGACAGTGGCCCGCTGCTGGTGCTCACATCAGTCGTACAGGTGGTGAGAGCGTCTTCATCAGCAGCTGCGGTGCCACCGGTGCTGCCTTCTCGTGTAGAGGCGAATAAGGGAGTCACCGTGCGGAAGCTAATGCGACCACATGGTGCTGTACTAGAGCTCAGAGAGGCGAAAGAGTGAAGGCGGGTAAGTTTGAAGGTATACCCTCTTCTTCTCATTGGAGCTATTATATTACTAGTTAATTATAATGGAAAAAAATAGAATTTTGTGATATATATATATATGTATATATTTATTTAAAAAGAATAACAAGAATAAAAAAAAGATTTGTTCACGCAGCACAGAACAGAGAAGGGGGGAAAAAAAGTGCTGTGCCAGCCTAGTTCCCTATGACGAGGGGCTTTATGTTTTTAAATAGAGAGAACGAGGAAAAAGGAAAAGCATGCATCGGCTGATACAGAAGCAAACGATAAAAAGTGCAAAAGAACGACTCAGTGACAACATGCAAAAATAATAATAAGAAGAAGAAGAATAGAGGTGCTAACATCAATTAAAAAAAAAAAAAAATTAATTGGACAAATGTT
>AUXK01000182.1:0-12344 GCA_000482165.1 Strigomonas oncopelti | reverse complement strand
ATATATCTCTTGTTTGTTTCTTTGTTTGCTTATGTATATGGGTAAGTTCTTCTTTTCAACCTACAGTGGTTTTTTGTTGTTTAAAAGTTGCTCTTAGAAAAGCGAAAAGTTTTATTCTTTTGGAGTGGAATTGTAGTCATGAAAGAAAGGTCAGAAAAAGAAAAAAAGAGGAAGGGAAGGCAAGGAAACGAAGTAAAGTTTGAGACAGAGCTGAATGGAGAATGCATATTAGAGAACACACAAGGCCACTAAAAAAGTGTATACATTGTTTACTGTCATTTATTTAAATATTCTGTGACGACAGTATTTCCTTTCGATATTAGAAAAAGGTAACACTGTTTTGGTTGGTAATGATAGCAAGTACAGACAATCTAAATCTAAGAAAAGAAAAAAGAGACACGTCTATATATAAAAAAGAAAATCAAGTCTAATAAAAGTTATCTATCAACTGGCGCGAGGCGCGCTCTCCCACCTCCTCCTTTGCCTTTCCGTAATAAATCTTCTTTTCCACACACCGCAGCGACGACCGCATGAGATTCAGCTCATTCTGCACGCCTTCCATCTCCAGCCGGTACCGCGTCTCCGCCCGCTTCCGCAGCTCCTTCTCCTTCTTGAGCTGAGCGGTGAGGTCGGCGATGGTGTCGCGCTGGGTCTGCGTGGTGCGCCCGAGTTGCTCCTGCGTCTGCTGCAGTTGTGACCCGCGGCGCTCAACCTCCCGCCGCAGCTCCTCCACCACCGGCGCGAGCCGCTGCGTCACCTCGCTCGCCCCACGGCTGCGCTCCTTCTCCTTTTCGCCGCGCTCCTTCTCGATGACCTGCATCGTCTCCTGCAGGCTGTCGCGCAGCCAGTGGAGCTGGGCGGCCTGCGCCTTTGCCACCTTCTGGAACTGGTGACGCTGCAGGAGCAGCTCCCGCAGGCTCACCTCGTGCAGCTCCTCGACGTGGGCGAGGGTCGTCTGGAAGTAGTGCACGACGCGCTGGTGCGCCGCGGCGGCCGCCTCCGCCTCCTGCTGCTGCGCCGCGCGCGCCTGCTGGTGCCGCTGCTGCTGCCCCTCGAGCGCGTCTTGCAGGTGGTGCACCTGCTCCGTCAGAGCGAGCAGCTGCGCGGCGTGGTGGACGGTCGGGCGTGCGAGCGTGGTCAGCGCCTCCAGGTCGCCCTCGCCTTCCATCGACGCGCCGGCGTAGTCTTCGCTTCCCATGGCCGTCCCCTCCGCCACGTGGCGCGGCAGGCTCTGCGGCGCACGCGCTGTATTGTTGTGGCTGGTGGTGCTGCTGCTGTTTGTGTGGCCGGTCTGGTAATAGCTAGCGTAGCCGCAGTGACCAAAATCTTCCGTGGCAGAGGCGTGGGTCATCGATGGTGTGCCCACGCGCCGCGGCGCCCCATCCTCCTGCGTGTGTGCATAGTAGTGGTGATAGCCATCATCACCACAGGCACTTTCGATGCTTTCCCCGTCGTGCGCTGCGGCAGAACGGCCGCGCCACGGCGGTGAGTGCGCCGTCGCCGCCCGAAGGCTCAACGACGCGGGGCAGCACCGCGCATCTTGTTTGCCGGGAGGTGGATCGAAAAAAGTGGTATGATGAAAAGCGTGGGCGCCGTTGTTGTTGTTGTTGCTGCTGTGATCATTGTCATTGTCGCCTTTACTCTGCTTCCACGGCGGTATCGCTATCCCCGATGTGCCCGCGCCTCCGCTGCCGCCGCCTCCCTTCTTTTTATTATTATGCCGACTGTGGGACGGCAGCGGCGGCTGCTGCTGATGCTGCCCACCCTGCCACGCCATAAGTTCGCGTATCCGCGACCGCCGCGCCTGGCACAGCGCCATCAGCTCCTCCACCTTCTCCCGCTGGGCCTTGTCCTGCGTGCAAAGCACCAGATTTTCATGTAGGAGGCGGTCGCTCTTCGCATCGGCCTCGGCGACCTGCAGCCGCGCCGTCTGCAGCTCCTGCTGGCAGCCGTACAGCTCTGCCTGCTGGGAGAGGAAGAGGTCGAAGTGTGTTTGCTGATACTCCGTGCGGTGCTGCGCCAGCTCGTTTATTTTAGAAAGCAGCGCTTGATAAAACTCCGTGTCCTCGGCATCGCTGTTGGCATTCGTTTCATTCGTTCGACTGGTCGGTGTGTGGCTGTGATTATTATTATTAATATTATCACTATTATTATTATTTATTTGTTGTCTGCTCAGATCCGGGGGATACAAATTGTCCGCGCCGGCGAAGGCGTTTGTGCTGTTCCCGCCGGGGCTTCTATTCGCGTGTGCGGTGGGACCATTAGTGTTTGTATATAATGTGTTGTCCGTGTAGCTCCTGTCACTATAGCTGTTGCCGCTTTGTTGTTGCTGCTGCTGTTGTCTTTGCGGTCCTTCTTGCTGTCTCGCGGTCCTGTTATTGTTGTTCATACTTTTAGTTGGAGGAGCGGTGGTGTCCATTATGTTTGTTTTCTACTTTGTGGTTTTTGTAATGTGTGTGTATAGTAAAATTACAAAAAGAAAAATATACTTGAACAGGTGTAGAGTTGGAAGTGCGATAATTATAAAAAATAGGATACGAAAATAAAAGGGGGAAATAACTAACTGGATCACGATACACGTACATAAATATATAAATGTATATACAGATAGAGGAAAGGAGAAAGACTCTTGTTCCTGCCAAGTATTATATACCAAAAGCACATTTCGAGAGAGGGCAACGGATGTGTGAAAATTGTCCAATCGTTTTGTATGTGTAAATGTTATTTCAGTATTGATAATACATGTACAAATAAATATATAAGTAAATGCAGTAGGCCCAAAGCAAAATATACAAAATCATTATGTACACGCGCAAAATGAGGAAATAAAAAAAAAAATAGTTTTTTTTGGCAACCTTTAGCATGTAGGCTATAATTTTATGTATATGACTTATGTAAATGTATTGCGGTGCAACGCTAGAACTTAGGACTAGCAGGCGACCAGCTCAGCTCCCGCGCCGTCGCCCGCCCCTTCACAGCAGTGCCATCCGCTGTGCCCCCGCCACCACTTGCGCTTGTACCTCGACCTTCTGGATGAAGAAAAAGATGACTCGGACTCTCCGTATCGTTGTTATGACTACCCACTTGCGAGCTCTTCAGTTCTATAAGCTGTTCGCAGGTGTTGCTCTTCGTTGACACCGACGTCGAAGACAGAGAAGAAGAGGAAGATGACGGCGAGAGAGAGGAGGAGGAGCGAGTACCACTGCCCGGACTGAGCGAGCTTCTGTGCTTTCGCAGCAGCCTCTTCGTCGCCTCAGCCGCCGTGCCGCCGAAGTTGTCGCTGCCGGCGTCGTCGTTGTCGTCGATGCTGGTGTTGCTGAGAAAAGGAAAGCTCGTGCTTTTTGCCTTGTTCGTCTTTTTTGCGGCAACTGCGTCCCCTTTTTTCTTCATTTGATGCGCTTTGTTAACATTACTATTACTTTTATTGTTGTTGTTATTATTGGCGCTGAGGTTAGCGTTGGTGACGGTGTTGGTGGTTCCTGTCCCGCTGCTGCGATGGCTGTCCGGTCCAGAAATCAATGTCGAGAAAGTTTGCTGTAGTTGAGCGAGCTGATGACGCTGCTCCTCCTCATCCTCCAGCTGATCCCGCCGCTGCTGCTGTTGTTGTTGCTGCTGCTGCTGCGTCTCTGTTGTATTTCCCCTTTGTTCCGCTTCCCCTCCCGTCCCCGTCGCGTCTGCGCGGGGCGGCTCCGCAGTGCTGCGCCGGCCGCGTGCGGCGAAAAAAGAAGGCAGACTGAATGTGCCATGTGGAGGCACGTTTTTCTTTTTATTATTATGGCTATCGCTATTATTAATTTTATTCCTGTGGCTGGGTTGCGGTGCGTCGGCCAGATGTTGTTCTTGCTGCGCGTGTTCCAGAAGCGTTTCGTGTTGACGTCGCTTCTCTTCGATGCGCTGCAACTTTTCCTTCTCCTCCTCCGAAAGTATAATCTGAACACTCTTACGTTTTTTTGTGCCGCCGTCGCTCTCGATGGTGTCACTGTTGCGGCGGCGCGCTGACGGCGCTGCTGCCGCTGCCAAAGCCACAGGGGCGGCCCCACCTTCTTGCCTGCCACCCCCTGCCGCTACTGCTGTCGGGACGAAACTCGAAGGGTCTTTCCTCTTCTTTTCCTTCCCTCCGTGTTTGCCTACCTGTTTTTCTCTTGCCGGTTCGTGATGTGGGATGGCAGAAGGCGGGAGAGGCGGTAGGGAGAGTGAGTGAGGGCTGCTGGAGGCGGACGGGTGGGACGCCTCGGTGCTCGGGGTGCAGGCGGTGGCAGCGCTTGCAAACTGCGGCGTCACAAACTTTGTGTTTGCTGCTTTCATTTCTGTCGTTTCTTCCTTGTTGTTGTTTTTTGCGTTTAGCTGCTGCTGCTGCTGCTGCTCCCCGGTCTCCTCGCGCTTGTGAATGCGTGATAGAGCGGTGGAGGCGGACGAGTCGGAATGCCGCTGCGAGCCCCCCGCAGTGCCGGTGGGGGTCGGCGCAAAAGGCTGCGAGACGCTCATGGGCTCCGATGAAGTGGAAGAGCCTTTCAGACTTGCACCCTTCTTCGCTATCGCCGCGGCTGGCTTTGTCTCTAATGCTTTTGCCTCCGGCTTTTTCTGTCCCTCTGCATGGTTAACATCATCTGCAGTGGCAGTACTGCTGCTGCTGCTGGCAGAGGAAGAGGAAGAGGTGTGAGAGTATGAAGAGGAAGAGCCAGAAGAAAAGGAGGTCGCGGACACGGTGACAGTGCCCTGCTTGCGCAGACCCTGCGCGCCTGTCAGCGGAGAAGCGGCGGAGGAAGAAGAGGAGGAGACCACGAAGCAGGAAGAGGTCTTCGTCGTTATGAAGCCATTCGTGTCATTAGATCGGGTTGTGGTGGGAGTGGGACTTGTGGGCGTGACGTCCGGCGCCGACACTGCCGCTGCCGCCGTCTTGCCCGCCTTCTTCCGCCTCTCTTGTCGCCGCACGCGAGAGCTCTCCGCCTTACTGTCCCATTGCGTGTCGCTATGATTTTGACTCTTATGATTCTTATTTATTTCGGTGCGAGGCGGTGTGTTGAGTAGCTCTGTTGCGTCGTCGGAGAGTGCGGTCATGCTGTCCGCCTCCTCCTCCTCCTCCTCTTGCAAGCCTGCGGTAGTTGTTTTATTTGTGGCCGGGGTAGTGGGAAAGGCCAGCTTTGCACTTGCCTTCTTGTCTTTCTTTTGTTCCTTGTTGTTCATCTGTTTTTGTTTATCGGCTGCCGGATCGCGATGGGCGGCTGCCGCAGATACGCTGTTGTGACTCTTGGCCCCGCCGTGTGGAGACGGCAGCCCCTTTGCCGCTGCTGCTGCCGTTACTGCTGGAGGTGCCACCGGTGGTGCTGGCGGCGGGCGCACCGCGCTCGCCCAGAGCAACTCCAGCGCCTTTTGATTCCTCTCCTCGAACTCGTCGTGGTCTTCGTCCTCCTCCCCTGTTTGTGTCAGCGGTGAAGCGACGCGTGCGGTTGTGGGCGACCTCGCCGCCCCAGCGCTCGCATGCAAGGACGCGCTCTCTTGTTTCAAGCGCTGGAGCACCCTCTGCGCTGCCGCCAAGTCCTTCATCTCCTCCTCCAGCGCCGCGTAGGCGGCTGTCTTTTTCTCTCGCCGCTCCTCCTCCTTCGCCACAAGCACGCGGCGCCCCTTCTTTTCCTCCCGGATTACTTTCTTCAGCGCAGCGGCGCGCGTCGCGAGGTCGCGGGCGGCCACGTTGATTACCACCGGCACCGGATGAAGCGCAAGCGCCTGCGGCACCACTGTGTGACTGTTATTGTTTCTGTCGAAGTTGATGCTCGCGCCAAGAGTGACATTTGGCGGGATGAAGACGGGCGCCACGCCGTCATACAGCGGGCCCGCCGTGTTTACAGTTTTGATGTTCCTCCGCTTATGCGGACTGCCGCTCTCGCTGCCGTTAAGCAAATACCTCGCGGCGACATCAGTCTGGGTGGGGTCATCAAGCGAGCTGCGGCTGTCTCTCCGCTCGCGTGGCGGCGGCGGCAACGGGTACACCGAGTTGAACGCCTCCGTCTCTCCCGCCGCCGCGGCCGCCGCGGCTGCTGCTGCTGTTGCTGTCGCGGCGGTGAAGTCGGAACACGCCGACGCTCGTCTTTCCTGCATCTCCTCGTCTCCATCAGCACCATTCATGGTGTCATTGATACTGTTGCTATTATTGTTGTTATTATTGTTGTTGTTGTTGCGCTGGACGTTGTTGTTCGTCAGCGACAAACTCAGCCACGAGCGAGTCTCCAACGATGTTTTTAAATTCTGACCATCCGCGTGCCCCGCGCTGCCGCGTCTCGTGTGTCCACCATCGCCGATCGCCGCAAAGGGAGTCAGACCGTGCAGCTGCGACGGCTGCGGCTGCTGCTGTGGGTTGTGCTGGACGTCACTCCACGTGATGCTCGCGCTGCCGGTCAGCGCCGGCCCCGCCGCGGTGGCGATCAGCCGCCCCACGGGCACCATGATGCAGCTGAGCGGACAGCCCAGCCGCTGCTCCACCTCCGCCGGCGAGAGATTGGGCAGCAGCAGCCGCTCGAGGGCGTTGAGGCGGTCGGTGAGGGCGGCGAGCGAGCCGCGGCGCTTGTTTAACACGCGCTGAATCGCCGCCGCGTTGGTGCGTGTGAAGACAATTGACTCGCGATGCTTTTTATTGTGCTTTCGCTTCTTGAGGCGGTGTCGCTTTTCTCTTTCCTTTCGCTTTTTCGCAAGCCACTGACTCGCCCCTGCCAGATTGTGAGCGCTGCTGTTGTTGTTGCTGTTGCTTTTGTTACTACCAAGCTTCTCGCCGGCGCCCGCGTAGTGGTGGTGGTTGCTCGCGCCGTGATGATGGTTCAGGCTGGCGTGACGGCGGTGGGGGCGGTGGTGATGACTCTCCGCTTGGCTCGCACCGTTGTTGTTGTTGTTATTGTTGTTCGTGTCACTGCCACTGTAGTGGCGGTGGTGGCTGCTTTTGCTGCCCAGGTTGTTGAAGTGCTCTTGCTCGCCCTGTGTCAGCTCGCGTTGGCGCTTGAGGCGGTAGGACGAGGACGAGAACGATGACTTCGTTGCGCGCGCGTGGCGGCCGGCGCCGCTGCCGCTGCGGCGGTGGTGCCGCCGCGGCCGCGGTGGCGGCGCGTTGGTGATGGGCTGCCGAAAGTGCACGAGCGCGTCGTTGAACGTCGGTGGCGCGTAGGGCGCCGCGAGCGATGTCGTCGGGCGGTAGAAGTCCCCCGTGGCGAAGGACGACACGCCGGAGACGGGCGACTCCTCCGAGGACATCGATGACGACGGCGACGAGGTGGAAGAGGTGCCGGAAGAGAAGACAGACGAAGTGGCGGAAAAAAACGAGTTGGAGCCGAGCGAGCGCTTCTTCATTTCCTTGCTGCTGAAGTAGTCGCCGCCGGCGCTGCCGGTGCCACTGTCGCCACTGCCACCGGTGCCGCGGCCGGCGTAGCTCACGGCGAAGTTGTAGTAATTGTAGTTGTAGTACTCGACCAGGTTCTTCCGCGCGCTGAGTGGCAGCACCGGCTTCCACGGCGCCTCCTTCTTTTTTCTTTTTTATGCTTCCCGGCGCCCGCGGCCGTCTCCTCCGCCCTCTCTCTCTCGCTCAGAAGCGCCACTGTGCCCTCCTCCCTCGCGGAGTAGAGCCGGTCGCCCCCTCCGGCGGCATCGTCCGCGTGCACGAGGATGGACGGGATGGTGCTCGTCGGCTCCCGCGCGTTCGTATTCGACGCCGCAGTGCTGCTCGTGTTGCTCGCGGGCGAGGCCGCCACCGCCACCGCGGCCGCACCCGCGGCCCCCGTCTTCCCCTTCGGCTCGTGGTGCAGCTCGGCGAAGGTGGTCAGGCGGTTGGTCTGCTTCACCTTGGACTCGATCATGCCGCACATGATGCTGAGATAAAGAAAAAAAGCGAGGATGCACACGCCGCCGATGACGCTGACGCTGATGATGGCCACCCAGCGGGTCGTGCCAGTCGTGAGCAGCTTGTAGGTGAAATAAAAAATGTCCTCGAGTTCGAACGGCGGGGCGTAGTACAAAGGCAGCACAGATGGATTCTGATCGGCGTCCATGTACACAGTGCTATTGCCACTGCTGATGCCAGTCGTCGCGCGTGTGGGGGTGGCGGCCGATGCCGCCGCAAGAAAAGCGCTCGCCACCACCGCCGCGCCGCTTGCCGTGCTCGTGCTGTTGGCATCGTCCTCGACGGAGCAGTACGAGCGCGACGTGTTGATCGTAATGTTGCCCGCGGTGATGCACTGATACTCCATCACCGCGGTCCCCCACAAGGCCCCGCACACCGACAAGGTCACGATCTCGCTCGCCCCCGCGTGCACACTCGCGTCGTTCGCTGCGGTGGGGAAGCTGTACTTGTTGCGCAGCGCACCCACGGAGTTGTTGAAAAGAAAACTGCGATAGCCGATGCCAAATTTGATGCCAACCTGCACAATTGTGTCGTTGTTGTTGAAGTAGGAGGCGACCGGATCTTCGACTTCGCCGGCGGAGGCATCTGTGTCGGGGAAGGAGAGGGTGTACGAGCAGCAAGGGCCGCGGGCCACCCCCAGCGTGAGGTTGAGACCGATATCCAGCTCAGCGGAGTCTTTGAAAAAAATGTTCACCTGCGAGCAGAGGGCCGCCGGCTCCAGCGGCAGCAGCAGCGGCTGCTCGATGATGCTGATGCCATCGCCGGTCAGCTCCGCCACTTCCTCCGCCGCAGAGATGCTGGATTTGTAAGTCATAATAGCACTCCTGCTTTTCGCTGTTATAGCTGCTGCTTTTCTTTTTATGGTGGTGGTGGTTGCGTCGGCAGCAGCCGCGGGGGCACCAGATTCGCTTCCGCTGCCCGAGAGCGACTCCTTCGCTTCTCCACTGGACGACGACGGCTCCTCCTCCGCTGCCGCCGCCGCCTGCTGCCGAGCGGTCAGGTTGATCCTGTACGTGTAGTCGTCCGGGTTCTGCGGCACGGCGACGACGGTGTTGTTCGTCCACACATAGGCACAGAGGTACACCGTCTCGTACAATCCAAGCGCCGCTTCGCTCGCTTCGACATAAATGACGTTTTCTAAGTACTCGCTCTCGTTGCTGCTGTTGGTGGACGTGCTCGCTGTTGGGGAGGCAGTAGAAGTAGTAGATGTTGTTGTTGTGGTGTTTGTTGCGTTGCTGCCGCTCTTGATGGGTCGCCAAAACATGGCCTCCAGCGGCACCTCCTGCGTCGTGTCCGCGCAGTTGGTGGAGTTGTACAGTTGCGGCCGCAGCCATGACATGCGCAGGTCTTGGCTCAGATACATGTAGGTCGGGATGCCAGTCACAATGGCGAACGTCGAAATCGAAAAGTGCAGCGAAACGAAGACGCTGACGCGCGAGAGCGGGTAGTAGATGGTATTGTAGGTCACATCCGTCCCGCCAGATCCGTCGCCGCCGTCTGTGGGGTTCTGCGTGACGACGGTGTAGCTCGCGCAGAGGGCGTAGGTGCCGTTAGGCAGCGGCGTCGCGGGGGCGCCAAAGATGTAGCTCGCCTCGACCACATCGACGCCCGTGGTCAGCCCGTCGACGTCGGTCGTGAAGGACGGCAGCGTGCCGCTGTTCGCGCACAAGACGGCGCTGCCAAAAACGCCCTCCTGGCTCTTGCCAACCGTCGTGTAGGACAGCGAAGTGTTGCTGAAGTACACGCGCGTGAGCGGCACCTGTGGCAGCCAAATGTCGGTGCGTGAGCCGCTGATGAAGGCGGAAGGGTCCATCGCCAGGCTCGTCGGGGAGAAGTAAAAGTAGGCGTAGGTGGACGAGAAAGAAGAAGAGGGCGTCGTCGTCGTTGTTGTCGTGCCGGCGCTGTCGCTGCTGCTGCCTTCATCGCCGGCCGCCGCGGCGAGAGAGGTGTTGCGGTGCAGCAGCGACGGCCAAAAGCCGGCCGGGGTCCCCGCACAGAGCACGTACCGCGCGGTGGTGGAGTAGTCAAAGTAAAAGTAGTCGCTCGCGTTGTTGCCGCGCATGAAGTGGTTGTAGTAGAACGGGTCGAAACACGTCGCAGTGACGTTGTTGTACGCGTAGAGCTGAGAGAAGAGGACACGATGCTGGTAGGTGGTGGAGGTGCGCCCGGGCGTCTTGTAATTCTGCTCGACCTCCTCCATCGCCTCCGCACAGAGCTCGGAAAGAATGACAGTTTCCGCGTGCGACGCTGCCCGCTCATCAATGCCACCGCTGCTGCTGCCACCCGAGCCCCGAGCCACGTCATCCAGTGCGTCGCCCACATCCAAAACAAACACACTGTGATTGTGATTGGAAAAGAAGTAGGCAAACGTGCTATTAGTATTCTCACCACTGCCACCGCTTGCGCTCGTGGCATTGCCGCTGTACGAGAAAGGACGCATGCGATAGTACGGGTGGGAGAACGATTCGTTGTACTGAACACAGAACATGCCGTTCAGTATGGGCACGATGGTGGGCAGGCGATTGATTGCGCCGCTGGTGCTGCTGCTGCTGGAGGCGGCGCCGGTGGCGGCGACGCTCACGTTATTATTGTTTGATAAGTAGAGCAGCGGGGGCCGCACGGCAAGAAAAGAGGCGATGGGGACATAGCTGTCGTTGTTTACATTCTTGTTGTTCAACGGTGAAAACTGGAGGGCGCAGATGAAGAACATGCCCTCGAGAGTAATATTGTTTTGCAGGAGCGTCATGCTCCCTGCTGTGTCGTTTTGAATGAGAAGGATGGCATCTTGACTTTCGCCATCGCCCTTCGCATTTGCGGTCGTGGCGATTGTTGAGTTTAAGTCGCCCGCACTTCGAATGCTCAGCACCCGCAAGTCACTGCACACGCTGAAGTTGACTGATTGCCCGGCCGCCAGCTGGTGCGCGATGTGCGTGTTGAGGATGGGATCGGTGGAGTAGGTGATGTACATGCCACCCGTCGCCGCCGTCGGCACGCTGGTGACAGCAGCGGAGGACACATTCGCGGTGGAAAATGGCAAAGGCTGGAGCACCATTTTGTTCTTGTTGCGGGCGGCATCCACGGCGGGCGCCGCGCTCGCGTTCACAAAGCTGGTCACAATGCGCGGCGTCAAATTAAAGTTGGCCACCTTCAGCGACGGGTACGTCGTCGTCGTGAAGTTTAGCGTGCCATCGAGTGACGTGACGCACACGAAAAACGTGTTGTTGTTAAAATTAGCGGTGGCGCTGCCGGAGGCGGTCGCGCCACTGTGCAGCAGGGACGGCGAGAACCCATGCGCAATCACATTCGCTGAGTCGAAGCCGGCGCTGCCGCCGCCACCGGCGTCCCCGTTTGTGCCGGGCGCCGTGGTGGTCGATGCCGTCGCGGTCACGCAACTCGCCGTCAGCGAGAGGAACGGAGGGTGTTTGGTGATCGCCCCACTGACGCCGAAGTTGGTGATGGCCGTCGCGGCGGCCTGCGTCGTGTTGACAATGTTTACCTGCGTGTACACGTACGTCAGCGTGTTCACATCAGCCGTGTAGACCTCCAGCGGCACGAGGGTGAAGGTGCCTCGAAAGTGAAACTGGTTTCCATAATTGTTCGTGCCGTTGTTCAGTGTGGCATCGTCCACGTAGGTAGTCGACTCGCAATAGTACACCGTCAGCGGCGCCATCGTCGTCGGCGGCTTCCCATGGCCGCCGCCGCTGCTGCCGCTGTAAAACAAGGAATTGTTCCGGGCAACGCGCAGCAGACTACTCCCCTCAATCACGCGAGAGATAAACTGTATTTGCGAGCAGAGAGCGTTGGCGGTGTTCCCGGTATTGGCGGAAGTGCCGCTGGAGCCACTCCCATCATTATTAGCATCGCTGCTGCTGCTGCTGTCATCGCCAGTACCTCTCTGCAGACTAATCGCCGCGTAGCCTTGCAAAATAAAAGACGAGTACACGCGAAGCGTTTGCCCTTGGACAAGGGTGGTGGGGTACATGTAGTTTTTGGTCGTGGCGGCCAGAGCCGCCGCACTGCGGGGCACATGCGCCTTCGCCTTCGCCTCCGCCTCCGCGAATGAAAAAGGAAGAGGGTGACCTTGCATTCCCGTCAGCCTCTCTTTCTCTCCTCTGAGCGAGGGGGGCGCTTGAGGAGATCCCGCCGAAGGCGCCGCAGCCGGCGGCGAAGGCAAAGGCGATAGTGATGGTGACAGCGGTACATCACCGGCAAACGAAAAGAAAAGCAAAAGGGAAAGCAAAAGCAGCAACAGCGGCGCTGTTAAAATTAATAATTTGGCAAGAGAAAATGGGCGTTGTCTGCCACTCAAAGTTTCGGAATGTGTTTCATCACTGTTGATAGTGGTATGATCTGCAAATTTGCGTATTCGCATTGTTTCTCTGCTACAAACAAAAATAAAAAGGGGAAATAAAAAAAAAAATGTTTGCAAATTTTGTACTTTTTTCTCTATTTTGTTTTTATAGTG
>AUXK01000181.1:0-12362 GCA_000482165.1 Strigomonas oncopelti | reverse complement strand
ATATACTGTGTATTCGTTTTTTCTTTTTTTTTTTTGTTTCTCTTTTACTTTTTTTTCCCTTCTACCTTCTTTGTTAGCTGTTGAATTGTTAAAGGAACGAAAAAAAAATATCGTGTGTGTATTTGTGTTTGTGTGTGTCGTTTTTTTTTTTTTTTCTGTTGTTTTCTCTTCTCTGATTTTAATTTTTAATGTCAACAAACTGACGTAGAATTAGCATACTAACTTAGACTTTCGTATATTGTTGTCGAAAAAGAAATGAAAGAGAGATTTTGTTTGGATATATAAAAGTAATAAAAGAAAACTATACACTTATAATATTTCTCGCTATTGCGCAAAAACGTGTGGGGGATGGACGAGACTGCGTGCTTGTGTTGCAAGTATAGCATACGCTGCTTTTTTTTGTTGTTGTTGTTGATTTCTCATCATTTTTGTTTCTCAGTCCTTTATTACCACTTAAGTATTATTTCGTTTTCTCTCTCTCTCTCACCTTTCCCACCTGTATCTCCTCAAATCTTCATCGCCGTAGCGCAAAAGAATAGAGCAACTTTTTTTTTTTTCTCCTTTTACCATCTCAAAGCTAGTAGATATAAGATATAAACTGCCGCCACGGGCACACAATAAATACATATATACATATAGATACAGATATAGAATATATACATATTTTTTATTTTTCAACTCTTTCATCTCTTCCACTTAAATAAAATGTTGCAGTTTAACATTTCCCCAATTCGGCCTGCGCCCTCTCCTGTGGCACGTAACGTCGTGGTAGAGTACGACGATGACCGTCCAGTCGGCGCCCCTCGTACCGTCTACGCTCATTCGCACGGCAAGCACCAAGGCAACAATGGCAGCAGTGGCTCCTCCCCTTCTGAGGTGGAGGCCTCGCCCGCTGGCGGCAGCTACCTCTGGAATGCAGACTCTTCCATCAAGAAAGCCACGTTTTCTCCCACTATGGCTTCTGTTCTGTCCAACTCGTCTCTCGGAACGCGTAACGCCGGTGGCGATCCCAACCGCGTTGCCGACGGAAGCGCCGCGAGGCACGTGGGTGAAGCGGTGTCGGTCCACTTGGAGGTGATCGACCCGTACGACGACGCGAGCGCGAGCATTCAGCGCGGCAACCACGAGCAGGACCCGACGCAGGAAGGCGAAGACGACGAAGGAGACTCCCCGATGTCGCGCATCCCTCCCAATAATCTGTTTAAGCACAATCGCGCGCAGCTCGCCGGCAGTGCCATCCAGCGGAACACGTTTTTAGAGGAGCTGTTGTTGCACGTGGACGACGACGACGATCACAACAACGCGGCGGCGGCCCAGCTGGCAGAAATGCAGCAGCAGCATCAGTCTCAGCAGCAGCAGGAGCAGTATAAGTCGCCCTCCCCAGAAAGGCACTTTGCGAACGCGCCGAGCCAGCTCTGGTCGGACACCTCCTCCGCCACATCGCGCTCGGCCTCCGTTTCCTCCCCCGCCCCACCATCGCCGCCCGCTCATGGCGGCGGCGGCACGACGGCACTGGGTGAGAGCTACCGGCGAGCGCAGGACGAGCTGCACCAGGCGTTTGTGCACGTCGGCTCTCGCATAGCTCAGCTGCGCGAGACCAGCCCCAGCCCGTCGCACCTACGCGCGGCCTCTGGCTCCCCGCCAGTGCGGGAGCGGGCGCCGTCGCCAGCGTCAGGCCCCAACTCCCCCTCTCCCACCGCCACGCCGGCTCATAACAGCATCAACAGCAACAGCAGCGCTCTTTCGATATTTCCCGCCTGGGCCAACCGCTCAGCCAGCGCCGCCGCCCTGTCGCACGCCTCACCGCAACGTGCGCACGGCAGCGGACTCTCCGTCTCCCCGGGGGAGTCCTCGCGCCTCATGCGCCAGGCGCCCTCCCAGCAGCAGCAGCAGCAGACTCCCATGTGGAGTAAGCCGCCCCGCGCGCCGACCAGCACGCCGCACGGCCACGGCCTCGTCGTGCACGAGGTGACGGTGCACATAGACAGCGACGACGAGCACCAGCAGCAGCAGCAACACCACTCTGCTGTGCCCTCCTCGGCGGGAGGCGCAGCAGGGAGCGTCGTGTGGTCGGATAGCGAAAATGAAGACGCCGACGAGCCGGAGCCGCGGGACCCGACGCAAGGAAAAGGGGACGTGTTCGGCGCTGCTATCAGTGCCTCACGTGAGTTGATGTGTGAAGAGTACTTTGGGCGGGAGCCGTCCCCGCCCTCGGCGGCCGCACAGCGTGCTCTGTCCCCGCCTCCACCGCCGCCCGCCGACCGTGTGGAGCGCGTGCTACCCTTCTCCCGCCGCAGCATCTCGCCGGAACGTGAGGAGCGGCAGCGAGCGGCCGTCACCCGCACCGTCTTTTTCTCCCCCACCGGCCGCTCGCCGAGCCCGCCAGCCAACTTACGAGAGGATGACAAGCTGGATTGGCGGCAGCGGGGCAACAGCCCCCCGGTCACGCACCCGACCGCGCAGAGCCTCTTTTCCCGCCCAAGGAGGGAGCAGAGCCGAACGCCAAGCCCCCTCGCTGTTGGTGTTGTTGCCAATTACAACTATCCTGCCGTTTTTGGACAAGACTACAAAGCTGAGGCTAAGCTCGACGCAGCAACACATAAGACCGCGGCGAGCGCGAAAGGCTCGAGCACGCTGGCGCAGCATATTCAGAGGCGCAAGGCGTCTGACTCCCCTCCATCGGTCTCGATAAGTCCGATGAGTGACGGCGGCGACGACGAAGACGGCGACGACAAGAACTTGACTACAAGCAGCGGCGGGCACTATGTGCCCAGCCACACGTGCAACGCAAACGACGAAGAGGGTAGCAGCTTCTCCATCTCCTCACCGCCGCCTGCACATTCGCAGCAGCACCACGGGCGCGGCCGACGGTCGGGCTCACGCGAGTCGGCCGTGGAGCGGTCGGACGCGGAGGTGCAGCGCTACCTGCACGGGTCGCCATCGCGCTCCCCCGCGCGAAGCGGGGGTGGCCGCAGTGAAGCCGCGAGCCGCTCGCCCTCGCCGTGCGTGCCGCACATCCAGCCTGTGCGTGGGCAGTACCTCGAGCGCACCTCGCCGGTCCACGCCGTCACGCCCCACGCAAAGGCGACAATGAACGAGTCGCCGCACAACAACAGCAACAGCTCGCACACCCCGTTTATCTCTCTTACCCCTTTTCTCAACCACTCCCGCAACAGCAATAGGGAAAAAGAAGAGCACGAAAACGTCTCGGTCCGTCTTGTGTGCGCGGTAGAGGTGGAGATCGCCCCCGGGCGCACCACCACCCTGCAGGTTTACAGCGACCAAACGGTGGAGGAGGCGGTGCATCACTTTGTGGCTGAGCACCACTTGGACGTGGGGACAGTGTTTGCGCCGCTGGTGGAGTTTGTTGCGTCTCAGGTGCGCATTGCCAACAACAGCGCACTTTCTAACGCGAGTGGAGCGAGCAGTAGCAGCAGCAGCGGCAGCGGCAGCAGCAAGAGAGAGGGCAAACTCTCCGAGCGACGCCCCAACACAAGCATGCGGCCGCCGGAGCAAGACCCGAAATCGTTGCGCGCAAGGGCGCGGCGGCCCACACAGGAAGGCAAATCATTTGAGACCAAAGGTGCGTCGTCGGCAATGGCGTATTTAGAGTCGCTGCTGTCGATGAAGGAGACCACAAAGCTTCCTCTGGTGCAGCCGCAGCAGGCGGAAGAACAGCCGTGCCGCCCGCGCTCGAGTTCTTCCTCTCCTGTTGTAGTTGCTCCCGCCGCACGCGGCCTGAGCCTCTCTCCCCCGCCCCCTCTCTCCATGCTCGTGGACCGGATGCGCAGCAGCAGCAGCGGCGGCGAAGGGGCGCAGGGGCCACCTGTCCCTGTCGGTGCGCCCCGTGTCGCGCCACTTCACGGCGGACGAAGCAGGAGCGAGGAGACGGACTTTGCGAGGGAGACCAACAGCTCCCGCCTGCGCCGGCGGTCCGCCGAACAGAAGCGGGACGAGCTGGCGGCGAAGAAGGAAGAGGAAGATGCGCAGGCCTTTGGGCCTCTGCCCGCCAAGGCCGCCGCCGCCGCACTCCCTTCTCCTGTCGCCGCTACAACAAGTGCGGGCACCCCGAAGGTAGACAACGGTGCCGTTCAGACTCACCTGCGCCGCATGTTGCCCAAGAAGGAAAAGACAGATCTGCCTGTCCAGCAGGCAAAGCCGAGCAAGGAGTTTTCGGCGGTGCCACGAACAGCTGCAGCTCTGCGCAGCGTCGCAATTGCCCCAGCGGGGAATAGCAAAAAGACGCGAAAAAGTCGCGTGCCTTCGAACCCGCCGGCGCCACGCCGCACTGGCAGCGCGCCCGTCATGACCTCACGCGACACCGCCGCGCTCTACGCTGTGCAGCCGACCCAAACGCGCTCGAGTCTGCTGCGGCAGCAGCAAGCGGCATCGACGCGGCGGGAGCAGCAAATGCAAGAGGACAAGTTTGCGATGGGCGTGCCTGCCACCACGAGCTATCACCCGGTGAAGAAAGACGTCGGCGGAAGCTGCATGACGAGCATCAACAGTTGGAGCAGCAGCGGTGGACCCGGCGCGTCTCGGAGGGTGTTGGCTCCACGACGCAACAGCGGCAGCAACAGCAGCATCCTCACAGATGCTTCGCGGGATGAGGTGCACCCGCTATGGAAGCAATTTTTGCAGCAGCAAAACAACACATCGACTGACAGTGCCACCCTTGCCAACCCTACAGCCAAAAGTATGTCCGCCTTGACATTTGTATCGGAAGGAAAGGAAGTGAGCCCCTCTCGGCGTCAGGAGCAGGAGCAGCACATGCGGGAGCTGTACGCACTGCATCAGTCCTTCTTGCAGGAGAAGAAGTCGCCGCGGGAGAGCGGCAGCCGGCAGGCACGGCTGCTGCCACACACAGCCGAGCCACGCCGCGCCCGTTCGGCCGCGGCAGTCATCGAAAATGACAGCGGGCCCGCATTGCGGGAGCGTCGCGTTCGCTTCGTGGACCCCTTGCAAGGAAGTAGTAGCCCCTCCGGGGAGAGCAGAAGCCCTCCAGCAGTACCCGCAGTGGACGTCGTCAGCGCGACGGGGCACCAGGCGAGTGGATACACTTTGAAAAGTAAAAAAGGGCAGTTTTTGCAGTCCCTGAACGAAAACATTCTGTTTAACAACGCTGTGCAGGACGCGAGTGTAGGGCTGAAGGCGCCGCTGCTGTCACCACCGTCGAACAGAGCAGACGGAGGCTCTGTCAAGGAGCCTCCGGCGCTGCTGCGCCCATTTGCTTTGCGCTAAAGCACAAAACTGTATTTTTAAAAATAGATTCACTGCATAGAAGAGCTACTAATTTTTTTTTATTTACTTTTTGTGTGTGTTGGTTTGTTCCTACAAACCCCTTTTCATTAGATATATCTTTTTTTTATCTTTTTTATTTTTAGCTTCGCCAAACACCAAACTAGATACATTAATTTCTCTTTTTTTACATTTTGGCGAAGAATGGCCCAAACATTTTTTTTACTTTTTCTTTATTTTAGACTTTTTATTTGTTTTGTAACTGTGTTAAATTTGTAAACACTTTTTCTATAGATACAAATGAAACTGCATTCCCCCAAAAGCCTTTTTATTTTTCCTGTACATAGCACAAAAATGTAATAATTGGATTACCATTTTCCGCGACGACGATGTCCATGCACACGCTATGATTATAAAAATTATATATATATTCTCTTTTCTCTTTTCCCTCTATATTTCCCTTTTTTATTCGTTTGCCCTAAAGAAATTGAAAAATTATATACCTGAAAAAGGGGTTTATTAGCAACAACAACAACAACAAAAAAAGAAAACAAAAACAAGAAAACAAAAATAGCGGCGCGGCATTGGCGTTGCTCATGTTCAACAAAAGCAGAAAACAAGCCAGCAAATGGCCGATCTGGGCGCGCAGATCACGGCGGAGCGCGTCGGCCAAATCCAGGACCAGCTGGAGCAGCTGGAGGAGCAGCTCCGTGTGCTTGCCAAGCAGCACCGCGAGGAGATCAAGCACGACCCCGTGGTGCGAGCCCGCTTTAGACAGCTCGCCGACTCCCTCGGCGTCGATCTCATTTCGTCCAAGAAGAACGTCTTCGCGGGCGCTTTAGGTTTGGGCGACTTTTACTATAGCTTAGCGGGCAAGGTAGTCGAGGCGTGCATGAAGGAGTCCAAGTTCTGCGGCGCCTTTGTCCCTCTGCGGCATGTGCTGACAGCCGTGCAGCGAAGCTACGACGCCGTGCTCTCCACCGGCAAGAGCGAGAAGCGGACCGTCATCTCGCAGGAGGATGTGCTGACGGCGCTGGGCAAGCTGCACCGGCTGGGGGCAGGCTACAACGTGGTGGAACTCAACGGCCACAAGTACATTCAGACGACGCCAGACGGCGCCGGGGCGAAGGACCAGATCCTGCTCATGAACTACGCGCTTGACCGGCAGAAAAAGAAAATAGAAAAAGCAAAACCCACGGCAAAGAAGCCGACGCCCACACCGCCCGCCTCAACCGCCTCGCCCCACCGTGACTCGCACGGCGATCGCCCTTTGCTTGGTGCCGCCTACGTGCTGGGCGAGCACCCGCTGACCGCCGACGACGTCAGCAGCGACGCCGGCGCGGCGACGGCGACACTGCCGCTCAGCGAGCAGTGCGTGAGTGTGACCGAGCGCGATGTCGTGAAGGACCTCGGGTGGGAGGTGCATCGAACGCAAATCGCCTTGGAGCGTATGGTGCAGGACGGCACCGTGTGGGTCGAGTATCGCACGCTGGAGGGCTCTGAGAGTAGCCACCGCCCGCGGCCGACAGGGAGCGGGAGCGGAAAGAAAGCCGGCTCTCCGACGAAAGGATTGAGTGCGACGGAGAGTAAGGAAGTTTGGCAAAGCAGCAAAAGTGCGGGGAAGCCAAACACAACGACGAGTGTCAATGACGACATCATCTACTGGTTTGTTTCATTTGCCACGCATGCGTGAAGCACAGTAAGTGCGCTTCTCTTGCTTTTGCTTTTTAATGACGTGGGCTTTTCTATATACGCAAATAGTGTTTTTTCGTTTTTCTCAAGTGTGCGTGCTTGGCCTTTTGCATTTTCTTTGCGTCAATATGCTGTAACTTGACAACGCGTATATACGTTTGTATCTTCTGTTTTGGTGCATTTTCTGTGTGCCTGTAAAAATGTACAAAGTGACTTTAACAATAATATAAAGTGACTTCACAACCCAATTCGCACATCTGTGTTTTGTTGATAGAAAAAAAGAAAAACTATTTGTAGCTAATTATACATTGCTGAGCCATCTTCTCCTTCATTGCTGCTGCAATCTCATATACCTAAAGCATATAAAAAAGAAGCAAGTGGCACACAAACACACACACACACACACACATATACTACCAACTAAATTATAGTGATAACAACAAATGCGACGCTTTTCGCAAGGACGCGCGCGCTGTGCGACTGCGAGTGGTTGCGACAAGTGTTTCCATAGCAAGTATGCTTTCTCAAAAGCCAATCCGGCCCAAAACTTATGCAGCCGCTCCCATTTGCGTGTCGTGCAGCGATGCCGGTACGTGTCGGGCGCTGGCTTACTTTCGCCAAGTGCCCTTTGTACGCCGATGCGTCGGTGCGCGTCCGCGCCTACCTCTCCTGACATGAAGCAAGTGGGCCGCAAACTTTGGTTGACCACACTACTGAAAGCAAGCACGCGCAGGTCCGCGCCGTCGCCGAGACACAAAAAGCGCGCGGTGCACTCATTGGAAACTTTTCAACGCTTCTGGAAGACCGCCGCGCGTGCTACAAGGATAGCTACGTGGAGGCCCAGCTGGTAGGCCCCCGGATGCAGCTCACCTCCCACCTGCTTGAGCTTTGGTCAGATGTAAACGCGGCTAACCTCTTTCGAGCAAAGCTGCAAAGCGCGACAGGAGACGCAGCAGCTGGCATCGAAGGCGCTGATGTTCTCCTTCTGCGTCACGACCACGTGCGCTCCCTTAAAGCAGATTACCTAAGTGGAGTACAGGCGGCGGCAGCACAAGGAGAAGGCGCCGGGGTGCGTGTCCAGGCACTGCTGGAATTCTACACCGCCCTCGTTGCGAGCAGCCTTGTGGAAAGCGAAGCGCAAATGCGTATGATACTGGAAGAAATGCGCGCGACCGACCATGTCGAGCCCACGGCTCCAGTGTATCAATCGCTGCTGTGCAGTCTGTTGCTGATCACACGAGAGAAGGAGACCGCCTCTGCGGCGGCGGCGGCAAAAAGTGCACAGAAGAGCACGCCACCACAAGCGGGGGACAGCAGTTGCGATGGCACTGCCGCCACCACGCACGCCGCCTCTCCTCCGTCATTCGCAAAAGCCAAGGCGGGCGACATTGTAGTGGGCGAGGTGAAGAAACTGAACCGCGCTGAGGTGGGCGACTTGGCGGGCTACTACATGGGGCACGCTCTTTCCCACCACCGCCCGGGCCAGAGCCACTACCCAGCGCACCTTCTAATTGCCTGCAAGGCCGCGGCCACCCCTGGCACGCCGACCTTGCCAGAAAATGCAGCGACGGAGGCGGGGGAGGGAGGGTCTGGCGTCGCGGTGGAGTATGTAAACGCCGACCTCTGGGGGACTTTCCTTTCCATCTGCGCGATGACGCACGTGGCGCCGAAACTGATCGACCTGTGGTGGAAGAAGTTTGTCACGTTTTTTGACGCAGAGCGCACGGCCGCACGGAAGAGTCATTTGTTAGCAGCAGACGCGAGGGCGCAGAGCGAAAACGGCACTTGCGTGCCGGACGACTTGACAGAGTCCTTTCTCGCGGACCTCATCGCTGCGGAGACGGCGGACGCCGCGGCCACCGCCGACGTCGACGCCGATGATAAGTCTCCGCTGCCGTACGCGGGTGTGCACGCGATGGTGTCGTGGGCGGCCGCTCAGCGTGACATTGAGCGCGTCATGAGGTACTTCCACGAAACGAACAAGCGCGGGGTGTGGCTGCCGGACGGCACTTTTTGTCCGCCCGGCTGCCTCACGCTGCCCCTTGCCGAGCTGCGCAGGCGCTATCCGGCATGGCAACAGGCGCAGCAGCAGCAGCAGCAGGCGCAGTACAAGCTGACCGAGGACGTGCTGCAGCAGTTGCAGCTGCGAATGCTGGCCAAGCTGATGGCAGCAAGCAAGTCGGTCAAGATGGACGGCGGTCTGCGCGAGGTTGTGAGCAAAGATGTGCGGCAGCTCATTCCGCTGACAGTGCTGAAGCAGGCGCCGTGGGGTGTTCTCTCGGACCTCCTCACCGGGCTCTCTGTGCCCAGCGCCATGCAGCTGCTGAAGCTCGCCGCCTCGGCGCGACCCAACGGCGACGGCGACGTGCCTTTTTTTGTCTGGGCGTCTATTCTGCGTCGGTGTGCCCACGAGCACCTCCTCGACCAGGCGGAGTCCCTCTTTCGCTTCATTCGGGCGCGGTTCCGGCTGGATGGAAAGGAAAAGCGGGAGCTGGTTGAGATTATGATGCGCATGTACAGTTCGTTGGCCCCGCCGGACTTCTCGTCGACGTTGGCGGTGTTCAACGATCATGTGCTGCGGACGCCCAAAGGCGAGGCAGCCGTCGCGCCCGACGCTGCGCTGTACACGCTTCTGATCAAAGCCGCAGACTGCCGCGAGACGGCGGCGATGCTCTTTCTGGAGGCGTGCAGCGACGGGGTAGAGCTGGATGCAGACCTTTTTGAGGCCGTGCTCGGGGCCAGCCAGCACCACGTGCTGTCACAGCTGTCGCGCAAGCTGCCACATGAGTACGGCACGTCGGAGCTGGATGCGCAACTGCGCATTCCGCACAACGTCGATGCCCACGCGCGGCGCGAGGAGGCGCTGCGGCTGCGCGGGAAGACCTCTTACAGCTCGACAGGTGACACCGGTTACTGAAATGATGCGACTCTTTCCTACACATATTAACGGTTTTCCGACCCTGACAATAATAATAATAAATGCTTTTAAGATTTTTTTTTCAAACTAATTGTTCACATCACGCAAACAAATACGTACAAAAGAAAAACTCTGCAAAAAATATAGATATTTACTTGCAGAGCTGTTTCTTAAGGTTTTCGCTTGCTATACCAGTGCTGTTAGGTATTGCTTTGTTTTCATGTATATGAAGGAGACGCAGGCAGTATAAAAGCTTTGTACACCTCTCCACAACTCTTATTCTTTCACTCACTCACACACACACACACACTCTCTCTCTCTCTTTTCTTTTATACATGTTTGTTAAAGATAGGCTCTAAAAAAACCAAATATCATTTTTGTTTTGGTATTCTATTCTTAGCTTGTTTCCTATCTCAGTTTCATTTTTTCATCTCCTTCTGCCTTTTTTGCTTGTGCTTTTTCGTTCACATTAGCGATCTCTTTTACTTTGTTACTCTTTTTTTATTATTTACGTTTGCAACTTATTTTACTTTTTTTTCTTACTATTATTTTTAACTCTGTTGTTTCTTGTTGTTGTTACTGTTTAAGACAAAGGCACAAACCATTTTTTTTCTTTCATTATTATTTCATACATCCACAAATATCTATACGCACCCATATACATACCAGCAGAAAAATATGTCCTCACTCAATAATTCGTTGATTTCGCAGGAGCCCGCTTCGACAAGGAAAAGCTTTAACGTGGTCAACACCAAGATGGTTTCGCCTGCCCTGCACCACAGCACGCCCCCTACGTACAGCAACAACAACCTCAACAACCCCACCGACGACTCGCTCGGCCCGGCCGCCGCGGATGTCTCCGCGTCCGCCTCCGCCTCGTCCTCCTTCTCTCTGCCCGCACGGGCGGAGCCGCTGCCGGCTGCGTTGGTGCCGCGCAGCAGCGCCAGCCCCAAGCAGTCGCCCGTGATCGACTCCCCCTTGTCGCGCAGCGCGCCGGGCGGAACGCCGCGGAAGGATCGCTCCGGCTCGCGGTCCGGCGGCCAGACGCCGCCGATGGCGCCGCGGACGAACCCCGTCCCCCTCATCACCCCCCGCTACCAGAAAAAAAGCCGCTGCAAGCGCGAGATGGAAATCACGGACAGCTTCGAGCCGCACGTGACCCCGGGCGAGGCGCTGCGCGAGCAGACGACCGAGAACCTGACCATCAAGAACGGCCGCATGTCGTATGAGCAGCCGATGCACTTCCACACCTACGACGTGTACCGCCACGGGAAGAACAAGATAGTGAGCCGCAGCGTTGGCTACAGCAGCGAGGGCGACCTGGTGGTCAGCCGCGAAGACATCTCGGAGCCGAGCGATGTGGACATGGGCTTCAACCGCAAGGTCACGACCCTGTCGGAGGCGACCGTGCTCGACCCCAAGGCGCGCCGCCCGCTGACCGACACGGAGCTCAGCAGCCACCACAAAATAAAGATCAACCGCCCGCGGTACAAGAAGTACCCCGGCATCCACGCGCCCCGCAACAAGAAGTTGCGGAACCGGCTGCTCAATGACCACTTCGCCTCCGCGATGGGCCGCGAGATCTTTGAGAGAGCGCGGGAGCAGCGCGCGAAGGACGGCGTGATGGCGGACTCCCCCGCGATCGGCCCCACATTCAACGACCTGCCGCCGGAGATACTGGCGACCTTTGACCTCGAGGGCGAGGAGCAAGAGCGTGAGATGGAGCGGCTCGGCATCGCGCCAATTATCTATGGCACCGGCCGCCGCCGCCACGACCTCAGCGGCCCGCCGGTCGACTTGGACTCGCCGGAGTACCGCTTCCATCTGCTGAACACCCGGCTGCGCGGCGAGCTGCAGCATGCCCTCAATAGCGAGTACCTCACGAGGCAGATCGAGGACCTGGAGGCGCTCTTCGTGGAGTACATTAAGCGCGGCCCGACGGAGGAGGCGCTCGTCTTTTTCTTTCGCGACGGCTACGGCCGCCTTGTTTGCCACGGCGTCGCTACGTACTACCAGCTCGTCTCGGAGTCGCGCCTGTCGCAGGACGGCAGCAACAAGCACACGTACGTGTTTCTCCCAAAAACAAAAAAGACCCGCGTGAAGATGGTGACGCTGCCCCACATGCCGCTGCTGCAGCTGCTTTTCAGCAAAAAGAAGCTCATCCCGCAGAAGCACAGCCTGTCCGTGAACAGCACGCCGCAGCAGGCTCCGCGGGCCTCGCCGGAGACCAACGGTGAGGACGGCGACAAGGAGCCGATGACGCCGCTGGACCTCGGCGAGGCGAATGTAGATGCGTTCCCCCAACCACCGACGGCCGCCGAGCCCGCCAGCGCTTCCGTGGGGGTGGTGGACGACTCGAACCGGACAAGCAACTCAACCGTGCGCATGACGGTCAACGGACACTTGGCGGAGGATGAGATCGTTTTGTATGCGCCGCAGCTGGAAATCGATCAGAGTGACTATGCAGGTTTACAACAGCAGGTAGCGAAGCCGTGAGGAGGTCATCAAGTTTTAT
>AUXK01000180.1:0-12386 GCA_000482165.1 Strigomonas oncopelti | reverse complement strand
AATGTGAACTCCGTTACAGCTTCTTGTACTTGCGCAGCAGAACAGCAGCGACGAGTGACAGAGCGAGGCCCACGCCCAACAGCGTATAGGCGGCCACGCTGCCGCGACTGCGCGGCGGCTCGCCCGTCACCCATGGTGTGCGCACATACTTTCCATCGGCGTCGACCTCGAACGAAAAGAGAATCGCCGCGGCCTCCGGGGAGTGGTCCTCGAAGCGCTCCTCGATGTTTTGGCCCTCGTACTCTAGCAGCTCGGAGGGGCCGTCGGGGTGGAAGTTTTTCACGTACGTCATCGGAAGGTGGTACGTGGCCCCCTGGTAGGAGACGGTCATGTAGCCTCTTTCCTCGGCGTCCGTGTCGCTCATGTGAGTGTGTAAATGGGCGTCGGTGAAGTAGATTCAACTAAAAGATGTAAAATATCTTAGAGAAATAAAAGAAGAAGGAGGCAAAGGAAAGGGAAGAAAGCAGAGTAGGAGGAAACGCTTTGTAACGCGTGTTTGCACTTCTGTGAGTATAAGCATATGTACACCTATGTCACATACACGTTGCTACTTTGTTTTATATGTGTTAATAGCCCTGCTTTCGATAAAAATTTCATTTAAAATAAAAACTAATATTTTTTTTAATAATAAATAGCTCTGAGCGTGCTGCGCAAGTAGATTTGCGCGTGTGTATATTAAGTTTTTTTCATACATTGTTTTTCTTCGTCAACAAAAATCCTAATCTTTTTTTTTCTTTTGGCTTTTTTCTGGCCATCTAAAAGCGTATGGTCGCCAGGTTAGGGCGTGCCTTTTCGCACACTTGGCAGTAAAAAACACTGTTCGGGTTGTACTTGCTGCACCCGCCGTTCTCGACCGAGCAGACCCAGTAGCCCTCGGGGCACTCCCAGCCCATGTCCAGCAGCGGGTTGGTCCCGCCGCCCTTCTGCTGCTGATGTCGCGTCGCCGGGTCGTGCCACGGCGACGGGTTCTCGGCCAGGCACACGTGGCAGTGCAGACTGGCGCGGGAGTCGTTCACAAACGTGCACACGGGGCACGCCCACGGCCCGTCCTCGTCCATCTCGTCCTCCTCTTCCTCCTTGTCTCCCCCTTTTTGCGCGGTTGCCGGGGCGCCCTCGACGTGACGGCGACTGGGGGCCACCGCCATGCACATGGCGCACACGCGCGTGCTGGCGTCGTTTGTGAATGTGCAGGCTTCGCACTGCCATGGCGCGACGGCCGCTGTCTCTTCGCCCGCTGCGGCCGTGCCGTTCTTTTTGTGCTGCCGGACAGTCTCCGCGTGCTCGCGCAGCGCCACGAGGTCGAGAGCGGGGTACGTCCTGTACAGGAGCGCCAAGGGAATAGTCGCCCCGGCGGTGCTGCCGCCGGCCGCACGGGACACCTCGAGCACCAGCGCGGGCGCCAGCTCGCTGGTGCTGTATATCTCAAAGTACTTGGGAAAGCAACTGCACAGGCACTGCGCGACTTGTTGTGACGGCAGGGCCACAGCAGCGGCGTCGCCGCCACCCGCGTCGTGCGCCGCGGCGGCGAGCGCGGCGGTGATCTCGGAGGCGAAGTGGCAGAGCTGGTCTTCGACCGCGCCGGCCTCGCGCCGGTCGGCGCGCTTGGCCGTGGGCAGCGCCGCCCGCAGGACGACGGCCGCCATCTCCTCCAGCGTCGCCCGCACGCGGGCGGCGACGGCGAGCGCGCGCAGGTGCGGTCGGTCACGCGGGGTCACGAAGAGCACCGCGACCGGGGCGTCCTCCCAGTGGTTGCGGTGGCGGCGGCGGACGCGGAGCGTGTTCAGGAAGAAGCGGAGCCGCTCCTCCGGCGGCACCTCCCGCAGCAGGTCCTCCAGCACGTGCAGCTGGGCGTCCGAGAAGAACATGTCATTGTTAAAGAGACGGAAAAGCAAGCTGGAGCGGTCAAGGGATACATCGCGCGCGTTGTTGAGCGTATCCACCGTCGCGGGCCCGCTGTCGCTGTTGTTATTATTGCCAGGTGCGGCCTGCTCCTGGAGGAAGCGCCGCGTGCAGTCCATGTGGCGCCCGCTGGCGACCGAGCGCAGCGAGACAGACAGCGTGTCGTTCAGGCTGTGCGAGTGGTGCAGCAGCCACCGCAGCGACTCGCCCTCGGCCAAGGTCACGAGGCCGTAGCAGCAGCAGCGGTCGTCGCTTGCGGAGGGCATTGGGGTGCCGTCGCGCTTCTGCTGCGGCGCCCACTGCGCGTAGAGGAAGGTGTTCTTGAGCCGCCGCTCCCCCACCCCGTGCCACTCCAGGCGATAGAAGTTGTCGCTCAGTAAGTACGGCGGCGGCACCTGCAGAACGGGGTCCGCGGTTGACGAGGCGGAGAAGACGCCAATGGCGCTGGTGCCGCCCGCGCCGCGAATCACAAACTCGCGCATTTGGTAGAACGGGCTGCCGTGGCAGGGCCGCACCGTCTCGCTCGCCTCGCTGCCGGCGTGGAGGAGGGCGGTCAGCTTCCACGGCACCTGGAACTCGTCGTCGCGCGAGAAGGCGCTGATGCGCTGCTCTTCCTGCTCCGCCTCCTGCTCCTGCTCCTCTTCCGCCTCCTGCTCGTGGACGATCTCGGCGTTGAGGTCGACCATGCGGTGCGCCTGCTGCAGGGCCGCGCCGGCGCTGCTCTGGGCGTGCTCGCCCTCGTCCGCGCCGGCGGCCGCCGCGGCAGCCACCGACGTCTGCATGCGCTTCATCAGCTCGGACACGATGGCCTGCGCGCTCGTGTCGCCCTCCAGCAGCTCCGCCGGCCGGCTCGTCAGCACGTCCTGCAGGTGGGACAGGAAGGACGGCGGCGCGTGGATGGCGCTCTCCACCACGTACTCGATCACCTCGCGGAACTCCGCGATGGAGGCCTTCAGCAGCGACACGCTCGGCAGCAGTGCCGCGGCCGCGGCTGCGTCCTTGCTCACGCCGCCGCTGACCGGCCGCGCGAGCTGAAACCGCCGGCAGCGCAGGTACCCGCTGTAGAGTGCCTTGTGCGCGTTGGCGTAGACGGAGTCCGTGGTGAGGTTGTGGAGCGCCTTTTTGCGCCACACGTTCGCCACCTCCTGCGAGGACAGCTTGAAGAACTGCAGGCTCTCGATCTTCATGGAGTTGAGCAGCAGCCACGCCGGCACGTCGCGCAGCAGGTCGCCCGTCCGGAACGTCGCGAGGGTCTCCTCCAAGCGCGTGACGACCTCGGGGATGAGGTAGACGGTCAGCCGCTGGCCGCGGCCGATCCCGCGCATCCGGTACGCGCCTTGCGCGTAGTCACGGAAGACCAGGTCCTTGCCGAGGGTGATCACGGCCGCGGCGGTGGCCGCCTGCCGCACGTCGGTGCCCGTCGTGTGCACCTGGTCGAAGAAGGTAAAGCGGCGTGAGAGCGGGATGCCGCACTGGGCGACGGGGACGGCAATGTGGCCGCTGCTGTCGCGCTGCAGGATGACCTGGCGGTCCTGCTGGTCGAGGTAGACGACGCCGTCAAAGACGGCCTCCGGCAGCCGCGCGAGGAGGTAGCGCGCGACGTCCTCGTTGTCCATGTTCGTGATGAGCGCGCCGGCGTCGATGAGGGCGGCCAGCGGCGGCTGCGCGGCTGCGATGCGGTCCAGCACGCTGAGCGCCGTCCAGTTGTCCGGCAGCAGCTCCGTGCGGGTCACCTGTGGGTTTGTCAGGACAGAGAGGACGCGGCCGTCGCTCCCGGGCTCATAATAGCACTCGCCGAGGTCGAGTGGCAGGAGGTTGCTCGGGGTGCCGCTAAAGCCGATGCGCTTGTCGAAGAGCATGGAGGACCCGAGCTCGTGGCCGCAGGCGCTGATCTTCAGCTGCTGAAAGTTCATGGTGCGCGGGAAGATGCAGGAGCAGAGGTAGTAGTGCACCACCTCGGGCACGTGGCGCAGCACGCGGTGCAGCGCGCGCATCTGGACCCGGTCCGAGACCTGCAGCTGCGACAATGGGACGCCGGCGCCTTCCGCCACCCGCTCCTCTCTTTCTTCTCTCTCGTCCTCCCCCTCTCCCCTGCGGCTGCCGCGTCGCTTCGGCTGCTGCAGGGAGTGGTGCGGCTGTCGCTGCTGCTGTTGCTGCTCGTCTGCCTGGCTGAGGGAGAGCCAGCGGCGGTAGAGCACGGCGGCCGGCCGGTGCTCCTTCGGCCCCGCCTGCCTCGCGAAGTCCTGCTTCAGCTGGGTGAGCAGCCCCCTCACATCGCGCGGGCGCAGGCCCTCGTAGCGGTAGGCCAGCACGGTAAGGCCGATGACGACGTCGGGGTGCGCGAACTCGGAGCTGCGGCTCGGGACATCCTTCGCGACGAAGGGGACCGCCATGACCTGGCGGCTGTAGGGCATGCGGTCCTCGGCCGTGTGGCCGGCTCCCGCGCCGCTGCCGCTGCTACTGCCGCTGCTGCCCGCCATGTCGCTGGGGCGCAGCAGGCCGAAGCCGACGCGGTCGATCTTCGACAGCACGTGCGGGAGCAGCCGGTGCAGCCAGTCGTGGCCGAGGTTAATGAGCTTGAGACTGGCAGGGCTCATGTGGTGGTTCAAAAAGTCGATCGCCTCCATCGTCTCCGCGCACTCCTTCGCGGGCGAGCGCAGAAAGGCGGTGGTGCGCTGCTCGAAGTCCTGCAGCGAGCGCGGGAAGATTCTCCGCTGCTGTGAGGCATCCGCGCCGCTCTCCCCCGCCTCGTCCCACACAGGCGCCTCCTCCTCCGTGCCGAGTGCCGCGCGCTCCTCGACGAGCTGCTCGTAGAGCCACAGCTGCAGCCACGGCACCAGGGCCGGCAGCAGCTCCACCTCGTAGTAGACCAAGTCGAGCAGAACGAGGTGCGGCTCCCGCTGGAGGGCGCGACGCGCGAAGCCGTCCTGAATGATAGTGCGCACCGCCGCCAGCCGCGCCTGTCGCAGCGCCTCCTTGCGCTGGCGCTGCGTTGTGCTCTTCCCGCCGACGGTGGTCGCGGACGGCGGCGCGGCTGGCCCCTCTGGCGCGCCAGCCCCTGTCTCGTGTAGCGCGTACGAGGTGGAGGAGAAGTAGTTGCCCTCGCGCAGGTGCATCATCTCCTGCACGTCCTCGGCCGCCCGCCCTTGCCTGAAGAAGAAGATGGCGTCGAGCAGGTGGATGGGCAGGCGCCAGCGCGGCCCGCTGAGGTCGATCGGGTGCTTCAGTCCAATCGGGAAGTTCAGCTCCGACCGCAGCGGGTGCAGCAGCACGTCCACCTCGTCCATGATCAGCACGCCGCGCTTCCACAGCTGCAAAATGGGCGTAATGGCGTCCGCGAGCGTCGCACGCCGAATCGTCTTGCGCAGCAGCGCCTGGGCGTGCGAGGTCTGTCGCTCGTCCGCCTCGGTCAGCGCGGCCTGCTGCAGGTCCTTCGTCTCCACCGTGTCCAGCACGTGCATCTGCTCGATCGCCTTCAGAAAGAGCGACTTGACGCACTCCGGGGCGGCGATGACGACGGAGCGGTCCTCCTCGGCGGACTTCAGCTTCTGATAGAGCAGCTCGATATCGGCGTCGTCCTCGCTGTAGTTGCGGTCAAACTGGATGGAGTAAATGTGCTTGACAAGCACCACGCCGAAGCAGCGCCGCAGAATGCCGCGCGTCTGCTCCAGCAGGGAGGTCGGCATCACCTGCATCACAAGGTGCGCGCCGTCGGCGAGCATGAGCGCGAGGAGAGGGCCCACGACGGTGGTCTTGCCCTGCCCCATGATCATCTGCTGCACGCGGCTCTGCCCGCTGTGGATGTTGGCCACAAACCAGTTCACCATCTCGACCTGCCGCGCGCGGAGCAGGATGTTGAAGAGAAACTCGAAGAGCAGGAAGCGCGGGTCGAGCGTGAGCGTGAGAGCGGTGTCGCCCGTGCTGCTGCCGGCGGTCGACGTCTCGACGTAGTAGCGCTCGCTCAGCAGCAGGTCGACGGCGGCCGCACACAGTAAGCGCAGCCGCTCCAGCAGCACTCGCCGGACCTCCCCGGACAGCACGATTGGCCCCTCGTTCGCACCCGCACCCTCGTGCCGCGCCGCACGTCGCTGGGTGAGGAGGCCCCTTAGCACATCCGGCTGCACCTCTAGCGAAAACTGCTGGGCGAGCGAGTGGATGAGCGCTTCTTCTTTCTGCTGGTCTGCCGCCTCTTCACTCTTCCTCTTCTCCTCCGGGGAGGCCGCCAGCCCCCCGCCGCGGAGCAGGTAGCACAGCTGCACAAAGGAGTGGACGTGCTGAAGGGCGAGGGCGCACTGCTCTACAAAGTACAGACGATTGCACGTCAGCAGCAGCAGCACAAGCAGCGCCCGAAAGGTGGAAGGCTTCTCCGTCATGAAGGGGTTGACCGACGCGATCTCGTCCTCCATCTTGGTGCTGAGCAGACTGCTGCAGATCCACTCGTACGAGACGGGCGTGCGATCGCGCGCGGCGAGGCGCAGCTGGTGCACCTCCCACGCCTGCCGGGCCGCGTCCTCCGCGGCGGGGTCCGTCGTGCCCGTCGCCGGCGCGGCCGCCGTGTTCACCACCGCGCGGACGGTGTCGGAGAGCTGCGCCATGCGGCGCTCGTCCGCCGCGCGGAGAGTGGCCAGGCGGCGCTGGCACGTCTCGAGGTCCTCCCGCATCTGCCGCACGGCTATCTCCAGGGCGGCGTGGGTGGGGCACGAGAGGAGCTCCTCGATCTGCTGCGTCTGCAGAGCCGCAAAGTGGTACCGCGCCTGGTGCGCCTGCTGGCGGCGAAAGCAGCTTGCGTCGTCGGCCAGGCGGCGCAGCATATCCTGCGACATGGGCAGCTGGGCGAGCGGGTGCCGACGGAGGTCAAAGGGCAGCTGGCTGGCCTCTTCCTTTTCTTCTGTTTCTGTTTCCTCGTTCTGGCCGCTGCTCGTCGCTACTTCTGAGGCTGGTGCGCCCGCGCGGGGCTTCTCCTGCTCGATAATGCCACCAGTCAGCTCTAGCTCGTGCAGCGGGCGGCTGCTCAGCGCCTGCAGTGCCGTGCGGCGCTGCTCGCCGCTCTCTCCAAAGTACCGCAGCGGGAAGTCCTCCTCGCTGAGCAGCAGGCGCGAGGTCCCCGTGTCGGCCGGCCAGACGCGGCTCTCCTTCAGGTGGTCGAACATGTGCACCGTCACGGAGTGCTCCGTCGGCATGCGCTCGAAGTAGCGGCTGCGCGCCTGCCGCGTGCGGTGGACGTGGGTGGCGGACGACCTGTCCTCGGCGTTGAACACCTCCTTGGCCTTGCGGCTGATCTTGTCGAAGAAGTCCGGCACATCGCTGCGGCGGTGCGGCATGTCCTCGCTGAGCAGGTGAGGGTTGACGGCCGTGTCGGTCCCGCGCGAGAGCCCCGCGCGGTCGCGCACCTCGCTGAACGAGGGCCACTCCGACGGGGTGCTGAGCTCCATCAGCTGCAGCACCGTCGCGCACCACGACGGGCGCGCCTCCTGCTCCCCCTCCGCCACCTCTTCGCGGCCCCACCGCGCGTGGCGCAGGTGGAACCACCGCGTCAGGAGCGCGCCGAGCGTGTCTGTCACCTCGCGCTGCAGAAAGGACGGCTTCATGTCGCCCTTGCGCAGGCTGTAGAGGAGTAAGAAGCCCAGTCGGGTGTTCGAGCCGCCCTCCTCGTCCATCAGCAGCTGGTCGGACCAGACGAACTCGATCAGCTTGTTCTCGCTCAAGTTCTCTGACGTGAGGGGGCGGAAGGTGGCGCGGCGCGGCTTCTGGGCGCTGATCTTGTCCCACGCGGGCAGCAGCAGCCGGTCCCACGGGTAGCCACAGCGGTCCATCACCGGCGTCTTGAGCACCACATCCCGCGCCGCCGCCTCGTGCGCGCCGGGGTCGCTGTCCGCACCGCGCGCCCCGCCCGCCGTGCGCTGCAGCAGGCCGGCGTACAGCTCCAGCTGCGAGCGCACGAGCGGGACGGTCTTCGCGCACCGCTTCACGAGGTCGAGCACCTCCTTCCGGTGCAGACGGCAGTCACGCGAGACGTGCCGCGCTTTGCTGAGGTAGCCCTGCAGCTCGTCGGCGAGGGACCAGCGGTACGTGTTCTCGCTGTACTGCACGGCGTGCGCGAGCTTGAGGCGCACCGCGTGGGCGTCGGGAAAGGCATCCTGGAGCGTGCGCTCGAAGAGGTGGAACATGAAGGCCTCCTCGCTGGAGAAGGCCGTGTCGGTGTAGCAGGACTCGAGTGTGCGGAGCGCGCCCGCGTAGTGCTGCGTCGCACACTGCAGCACGGCGTAGTACAGCGAGGCCGCGAGCGTCGCCGGGATGACAAACTGGTGGCTCGAGTGCACGAGGAAGCGGTACACCGGGGAGGCGACCGACTCCCGCCAGATGTACGAGGCGCGGTCAAACAGAAGGAGGGTCTGAAACGGGTCGCCGTCTATGGGCATAGGCTTGAAGTCGTGGTTGGGCACCATGAAGCTCATCTCGCGTGCGGTGTTGCACAGGAGGACGTGCTGCTGAAAGGCCCCTTGAAGGGCCCGCACCTGCCGCAGCAAATGGCGTTGGCTTGCATCAGGGGCGCTCTTGCCGCCGCCGCTGCTGTTGCTGCTGGTGTTCTTGTTGTTGTTGGCGTCGTGGGCAAAATCTTCCAGGTCGGCCACGTACCAGTCGGGCTCGTCCGCGAGGTGCAGGCGGGCCCGGCCGGCCTCGTCGGCGCTTTCGCGGATGGCAAACTTGACGCGCAGGCGCGGCAGCTCTACACAGGCTAAGCGGCAGCGGATCCCTTCCGCTGACACAACACAGCCCTCTTCGCCATTGTTTTCTCCTTCTTCTTCTTCGTTGACAGAGGTGGCGCCGCCGGCGATGCCGTTTGCGTCTTGGTCGATGGGGCGCCCCCACACGAGAATGTGCGAGCAGTCCTCCACACACGTGAAGAGCTTCAGCAGCGGCCCCAGCGCCATGCACCGGCGGAGGTTCAGCAGCACCAGATCGTCTCCTTCAACCCGAAAAGACGGCTCGGGTTTTGCTCTTTTGCTTTTTGTCGTCGTGTTGACGGCGGCGTTGGCGGCCGTCGTCGGCGGGGCGCTGTCAGCCGCTGCAGCGGCCTCCTTCTTCTCTGCCGCCGCGTAAAACTCTTGTGCGATCGACTGAATGGTGCCTGCGTTCTCGGCACTCGACACCCACGCGATCACCTCCGAAACGTCATTTACATGCACGGCGCCGCCGGGGCTGCTGGCGCCCTTCACCAGTGTGGCGGTCGTGCCCTCTTCCGCCTCCTGTGTGCGCCGCTTGAACTCGGTGAGCAGGTGGCGGCAGAGCGCCTCTGGGTAGTGCAGAAAGGTCGCGTGTAGCAGCGCCGCATCAGCCACGAGGTGCACATCGTCCTCCTCCTCCTCGTCCACCGTCGTCACGGTAACGACCACGTCCCGTTTGCTCTTCTCGCTCTCGTCTTCTTTGTCGTTCGCCTCGTGGCGGCCCGTTAGCATTTTCGAAGCAGCGCGCGCCTTGGCGGTTGCGGGGCGGATGGACGTGTAGGGCTTGTGCACATCGCGGCGCACCACCACCATATTGCTGTAGTCCGGCTCCTGCTGCTGCGAGCCACCAAAATGCACTTCGATAAGGTAGTTGAACCACGGGTCGCTTCCGGCGCCGCCGCCGCTGCCGCTGCCGCCCCCTGTTGGTGTGTTGTTTTGCTGCTGAGGTCCAAAGCTGGCATCGCGCGTGCTGCCCGTGTCCTCCGCAACGGGGTAGCCACGCAGCACACCGTCCTCCCCCTGCCACAGCATAAAGGACTCGAGCAGCACGCTGGGCAGGATGCCCTGGAGCAGCCGCGACGGCAGGTACATCTCGCGGCCGCGGATGGCGTCGTTGTAGCGGTGTATCTCCAGGCTGCTCTCGCGCTGCGTCCGCCGCTTGAGATCACCGCCCTGAAAGGCTGTCAGGTGCAGCGCCTCGCGCGAGCGCGTCTTCTCCGTCAGCGCGACGCTGTGCAGGCAGTAGCGCTGGTTCGTCGTGAAGACGAGCGAGCGGTAGAGCTTGCGGGCGTGCGGCACCAAATTGTACAGCTCCAGGTACGGCTGCGGGTAGTAGTAGGCGACCACCTCCTTCCAGGTCGCGCGATCCTCCTCGCCCTCGTACTGCGGCGCGTCGTTCATGATGAAGTGCATCTCCGGCACCGGCGGCGCCTCGTCCGACTCCTTGCCGGACCCCTCCTCCTTTCGCTGCGCGGCCAGCGGGGCGAAGCGCATTTCGGTGAAGGCGCCGAGCAGCACCTGCCGCAGCAGGTCCACCGCCCAGCGCTCCGCCCGCACCGGCCACGGCAGGTCCTCCTCCACGGCGACGACGCGGTCGTACGTGACCCCGTTGTACACCGCGACCTCGACCATCTCCTTCGGGAACTCGCCCGCGATGATGAGCGGGCTGTGGGCGCCCAAGTCCACCAGCGACGGCGGCGCGGTCCACTCCACCACATCGTACACCGTGCCGACGATGTGCACCCAATGGCGGTGCTCGTGGCGGCTGACGAGGCCGCACTGCAAGATCTCCTTCCCGAGGATGGTTTCGAAGTCAGTGAAGTGGGACATGCTGTCGGGGACGGGCTTCAGCTCGTCGTTGCGCCAGAAGAGCTCGCAGGTCTGCGCGTGGAAGAGCAGGCCGGTCTCGGCGGGGCCCTTGTAGGTGCCGGGGGCCGTGGTGGTCCAGCCGCCGCCACCGCCGCCGCTGCCGCCGAGGCCCTCCAAGTTGGCCGCGCTCACGGCGTGCGAGCCGGGGGCGCTGGCGAGGGAGCGGCCGCGGCCGGACTCCTGGTCCTCCTCGTGGTCGAGCAGGACACACTGCACAAGCGCCTTGAAGACGGCATCGCGTCGGGTCGTGCTGAGCGTGTTCAAGTAGCGGACAATCTTCAGGTGGTCCTCCAGCAGATCGTGGAACAGTACGTGCTCCATCACATCGGCCGGCGGCAGCTTCAGCTGCTTCGACTCCGTGGTGCTCTTCGGGTCGCTGTGGAAGAGGTTCGGCATCCGCACGGTGTCGCTGTGGTGGCGGCTGCGGATGTGCACGAAGACGGCCCTCCGACGGCCGCCGCTCATCATGAGGCGCTTGCCCTCCTCCAGCATCTCCGTCGTCACCTTGGAGGTGTCGAGCCCCTGCGCCTGCAGGAAGCGCAGCACCTTTTCCTCGGGCGTCAGCAGGTCATCGCCCTCGCGGGCCGCGAGCTGCGTGCGCTGCATGCCCATGCCAAAGCCATGCCGCGCGCGGACAAACGTAGAGGACTGGAGAAACCTCTCCAGGAAAGCGGCGCCGTCGTCGCTGCCGCTACGGCTGCTGTGGATGAGCGCCATGCCCTGCCACAGCGTGCGGTCCATCATGCTCTTGTACGAGTACACAACACACTGCGTGGGCGTGTCCGCGTTGTCCTCGCTCTCCCGCAGCCACCCCTGCAGCAGCGGCACGATTGTCTCCTGCAGCAGCGCGAGGAAGGTGTCGTGGTACGCCAGCACGACGCCGCCGTGGGTGCCGAGCTCGCGCTCCACCACGAAGCGGCAGAAGGCGAGCACGTCGCTGACGAGGTGCACCATGAAGAGCACGAAGGAGGCGTTGGCGCTGTAGACGGAGCTGGGGCCGAGCTCCGTGACGCTGCGCAGGATGCGCTCGAGCGGCCGCAGCACGCCCGCCGGCGCGTGCGTCATTTCGTTCAGCAGCAGGCCGTAGGTCGTGCCCAGGCAGTCCTCATTGTTCTGCTTGCTGAAGTCGCCGCGCAGGTGGGCGAGCTCGACCTCTTCGCGCTGCTTGCGGTTGAGGCGCATCGGCGTGCTCTGCACGTCGGCGGCCGACGCCTGCCGCTCCGCGCTGACGTACGTGGCGGGCTCGAAGAGCAGCGCCCGCAGGACGGCCTGCACCTGCGTCTCAAAGAGGTACGTGTGGCGGTCCTGCGACGCGAAGAACTCGAGCAGCAGCGGGATGCGGATGTACGGCGTCGTGAGGCAGGACAGCAGCACCTCCGCCTCCTCGGCGTTGAGGGCGCCGCCGAACTTGGGGAGGCTCGCCGCGTGCAGCACGTCGTCCTCGGTCGGCCGCTCCACCTCAATGAGCCTGTCGACCGCGATGGGCGAGTGCAGGACGAGGCCCTCGCCGTAGAGCACCTCGCGGTCGCCGAAGCCCTTGACGATGATGTCGGCGATGTCCATGTCGCGGCCGCGAACCATGCCGCACTCCCACTTCGGCGGCGCCGGCCGCGTGCGCCACCCGGCGCTCATCTGCCGCCCCGGCGTGTCCTCGTCGAAGGACAGCGTCCACGAGGCGAGCGGGTCGGCCTCCTTGCGTCGGCGCAGCAGCTGCGCGTCGCGCATCTCCATCGTGCCGAGGAACTTGGTGAGCAGCACCATGTCGCGCAGCAGCAGGTACTCGGGGTGCTCGCGCGCGAAGGGGGGAGCGCGCGCTGCAGAGCCAGTCGGCGAGCTTGTCCATCTCGGAGCTGCCGGCGACGAGGCCACCGGAGGCGTCGAGGGCGTAGCCGG